>JAVQJZ010196219.1:0-11335 GCA_036025355.1 Leiopotherapon unicolor | reverse complement strand
GCTATCATATGGCCTGTTTTTACTCAAATTTTTCTGCAAAAAATCTTTCCATGTGCGAATCAGTTTGTGTCATCATGTGCTGTGAATCAGTTAAATGTCGTACTGATACAATAAGACTGAAGCTGTCAACATGGCCATTTGTTGTGGTGCAGGAATGTACAAGAAAACTGTAATCCTGTTTAATATCAGATGTGGTTAACACGGGATTCAGCAGGAGATTATTTTTGATTCTGCACCAATCCAACTTTCTCTCTCCAAGGACATGCTCTCAGCTGAAAACAAGCGCACATCAGAGGATAAAACACTGCAGAATGTATAGTTATGTGGAGCTTTTAAGTGAGGATTCAGCTCAGGAGGCTGAAAATCTGAACTTGTGAGATTAGTCTCGCTTTTACCTCACACAGTGCTGAGATTGAAAGAACTCCTTCAAGCTATAGTATATAGCAAGACTAAGCTGTGCACTTTGAACTCAAAATCTTATATGAATATATCATCACACTTTGTGTTTGACACTCAGTAAATCTGTTCTTTCCTCAGAGGATGTGTAAAAATACAGTATATTCCAGGAAAAAAGGAGGTATAATACTCTGCTCTATAAAAAGATATTGGCCTGCAGCCATGTTTTCCCTACAGATCAAGTGCTGCACTTTTCTTCTCCTGATTGTCAGTCAGCAGCAGCTTGTCTCTGGATGATTCAATCTTAATGCTGCAATTCCATAATTGTCCAAGCACACTCGCACACTCACAAGGACAAAGAGAAAGAGAGAGATCTTTGGAGTTGGACTGCATCCAGCTACATAATTTCTGACCACTAATCAAATTTACAGTTTGTGCCGTAATGGATCATCTTAAAGATGAGGGATGTGTGCCGCCCTGCATTCATGCAATCTATCAAACTGCTTAAATATGTTAGTCAGATTTACTTTTTATTGACTGTGAAATATCAGGGAGAAGCACATCAATCATTGCGTTACATACTCTGAGGAAAAGTCTTCCATTTTCTTGATTCATTCGCCCCTCGTCTAGTCTCTGTGTTTAAGAAATCGTAATGGAGTAGCACTCTGTCTAATCAACTAAAATCCGCCTCAGAGCCAGTCGGCTTCCACCACCAGTCTTAGAAGTGTGCTGGTGATTTTTCAGGGACCCACTTTGAACGATGATCTGAGTGCCAGCAGCAGCAGCTCAGTGGAGATCAGTGGGTTGCTGAGTGAAGCCAAGATGTCAGGACGCTCACACACCCTGGTGCTCTCCTCAGACGAGGTACATGTACAGTACAAACTCACCTTTATTATTTTATAGGAGTTCACTGTTGTGCAAGCTTGTGTATAGTGCATGAGAGAAAGCTATGTTTTTAATTCACAACATTAAGCTAACAGATGGCAATTTCGTAAAAATGTCTGTCACTTTCTTAAAGTGTACATTTAAATGCAAATAACTGAGACTACAAATCACTGCCCCAGTTTAGGCTCATGTATTCAAATGCTGGTCAGACCTGCTGTAGTGGAAGCTGTATTGTTTAATTTTCTCTATTAACAACCCAGTCATCTTCTGTTGTTTTAAATGCCGCCACATTTAGAGTCTGGATATGATAGATGACGAGGTGAGACTGAGGCTGCAAGCCTCCAGAGACTTGTGTTGTAATGCATGTGTGTCTTTGTTGTGTGTTGTCTGAGTAGAAGCCATTTGTCTGTTCCTCGTCCCTAAACGTCATTTGTGGTATGAAGAGAGATGATATGAATTGTTTCCACAGACTATAACTGGGAAATGTCCAATTGTCTGTTGTTGATTTCATGTAAACTCATTTTCTTCTGCCTTACTATGCGCCTTTCTGTGGAATATACACTTTTAGTTCATGGTCAAATATTGTATGCTGGTGTTTGAAAGTTTCACGTCTCTCTGTCTTGTTGCGGATGTTCAGATCCTTGACGAAGGACAGTATCCAAAGCAGCATCAGTGGCAGAACCGCAGCATCACAGAGTGGACCTCCCAGCAAGTGGCCCGCTGGCTCATGGGCCTCAACTTAGAACACCATATCCCAGAATTCACTGCCCAAAACATAGATGGAGAACAGTTGCTACAGCTGGAGAGCGCTGAACTGAAGGTCAGATAAAACGTCAGGTTTTTCATACATAATTTGTGCACTGATTCTGCTAAAATACACATACTATGTCAGAGTCAACTGAAATGCACATAATTTTTGGCATATATATTGGCCAGTAAGTACAAGAAACTGCAGTACAGCAAAGTCAAATATTTGTCCCTTTTCTTAAAACAAATGTAAAGATCAACATAGTTTTTTTTTATTTAAAGGACACATATTGGCAGAGACAGTGTTGTAGTTATTAATGTTTGAATAAAATTCCAATATTACTATCAGCCTCAAAAATCTAGTTTTGTTCATTTTTGTCTCAGGCCCTCGGAGTTACTTCTTCCCAGGAACGTGCCCTGATCAAGAAAAAGATCAAAGACCTTAAAGTCCTAATGGAGAAGGCCAAGAGGAACCGAGAGAAAGTGGAGAAACAGCGCGAGAAACTACGGAAGAGAGAGCTGGAGCAGCAGCAGAAAGAGGCGCGCAAAGAGAGTGCAGCAGAGTGATGCGAATTGTTAGATCACCTCCCGCTTTACTGTAGCACCACACCAAGTAGCATCTCGAGGAGCAGAGCGTCAGTAGGACCCACGAACGAACCCCGAGGGACACCTGCTCAGTTGGTTCTCAGTGGTGGCGCTACACACCCGACCGTCGGAGATTGTTGGGTGATTTTTTTTTCACCAAGCAAATTAAACCAAAATGAGCAGTTGGATGATAAGATGCTGCCCCACTGATTTGCCTCATTTTACACCTACAATCCTATGTTTTTAGACATTTAAGAGTTTACTCATTTCTATTTATTTTGCTGTTTATTGCTGTAAATTGGGTTTATTTATTCATATCCAGAGTAAGTGTGTTAGAAGTGCACCTAACCCTCATCCCTGTATCGTCTCCAGCGCCGTCTGTCTTACCCATCACAGCACCTTCTTAGACATGACGAACATGTACATGTACAGTGATAAATACAGATATAGATACATCTGACGTGCCATTTTGATAGACTTGTGTATAACCTGTTCAGATGCGCAGATCAGCGGAATCACTCCATTGCATTGACCAAGCAAACACAGGTCAGGCCTGTGTGGCGGAATATGTGAGGCAGTATTCATCTCCCGCCACTGGGTGTCCCCATGCTGCTTCCTTTCACTACTGAAGAAGGCAACACTGGAACTGAAGTGGGAACCAAGTTTCACAGGGAGAAACAAACTCTCTCAGTACTTGCAGCAACACTGGAAGTGCAAACACTGTAAATTGAACCTCTGTTCTGACTTCTCCCATGTTCCTTACAGTATACATGTACCACACAAAAGCAGTCCACGCAGTATAAATGACAAAGAGGACACACTGTACACATTGGACGGAGACTTCAGCTACAATGTACTCATGAAATTTGTAACTCACCAAACCCGAACCACATAAATCAACAAAAGAAAAGTCGAAATGACACTTCCTGCTTATATGCATAATGTTGCTTTGACTCCGCTTGTAACCTGCTTTTGACCTCTTTTTATATTCTCTCTGAATAACAAAGTAATACCCCGCTGCTGCCTTTAGAAGTTCTAGAGTCGTAGAATTTTTCTGAACTCTGCCCGCTTCTGTGCGAGTGTCGAAACAGACATACAGTAGACTAAACATTTCCTATTACTTTTTGTTGTTTTATTTCTGTCATAAAAATCACAGATCAGTGTTCACCATGCGAATTACTTTTTGAATATTCTGAATAATATTTAGGAATGCTGCCATAAAGATGGGTCCTCTCTGTGATCAAGGGCAGATGTGGTGACTCCAGAAACTGTCTGCCTTGATACTACTGATGTAAACACTGGAAATTGCACCTGATGGATGCAATATAGTTTTAATTTTCTTATTTAAACCAGTTCTAATACTTAAAACATTTTGATTCACATTAGATTAAAAAAAGTAATAAATAATCTACCTTTTGAAATGATTTTGACACATATTTTATGCAGTTTTTCTTGTTTTAGGATTATGACGCTCACTGAGAGACATGTTCCCTGTGTTACTTCTTTATCATTCCCAAGAATCATTCCGTAGGTTTACTTTGAATATAGAGACGCCGGTGTCATCGTGAAAGAAATGAAGGCAGCTTTGGTTTTGATTCCCTTAAAGGGGCCCTGCCTGGTGCGCTGCTGACACGCTAAGAACAAGATGAATAGTAGGAGTTACAGATACCTCCATGCAATGCCACAGTAATACAGGTATCACTAATCTGTTGATGTTATTATTTATTTATTTCTGTATTTAATGAAGCAACTGACTACTGTTTATGATAACATATACAAAATAAGAGTATTATTAACACCTAATATTGATTTATCCAGAATTGTATGATTATTTCGTATTGCCAAAACATAATTAAAACGTCATTAAATGCGATTTTAGATTCAAATGGTTGTCAGATGAAGGAGTTTAAGTTTGGAAATGCAAGTAATATTCTCCCATCATGCTTGTGTTTTTCCTCTAATACAACCTTAGTGCTTCTCCAGTGGTACTCCAATAAACTGCTCATGATGTATTCTTATGAAATATTTTGTAACACCTGAACCTTTCTGTGAATACTCCTCCCCCTCCTTCCCACCTCAAGTCAGTCAACCGACTGCACTCTTTTGACTCTTTTGTATGTATAGTAAAAACACTGAGAGCAATATGCTGTAAGAACCCTAAAGAAGCCTTGTTTTTCTATTGTGTCAGTGTGTGTGCACAGTTTGTCCGAGGGCTGAGGAGGCTAAAAGGTCAGACCTGAGGCCAAAATGTGATTCCGGGTCTTTTCTATGTGTTTGACTGAGCTTGCCTGGCATGATGAAACCAACGTGTGGATGAGACCCTGGTGCTCCTGGCTGGCGAGAACACAAAACGTTTGAGTCGTGCCCGGAAGGGTTTGTCTTTCGTTGTGTACTTAAAGAGCAAAAGATAATCACCACAAACTGCAAGCCGTGCTTTCACTCTTTTTAAAAGCTGTGCTTCTTCCCCTCCTTCACCCTTCTTTGTCATTACCTTGCTCTTTTCGCATTCTGAAAAGTTTGAAAGGGCAGCTACCTGTCACACTAAATAAAATGTGCAGTCACTGTCCGTGGTTTGTTTTCATTTCTTCTTTTGTTACCACTTGCCTCATTTCCTCTACATAGTGTTGTGGACATTTGTCACCTGGAGACAGAAAAATGTGTCCCATGCAGCCACACAGGGTGCAAAATTCAGTGGTATGACCATTAATGATTGTTCCTTTTTCATAAGTTTCTGTCTAGAGTTACTCATGGTTGACAAAACAGTATGAACTCGGTCAGTTGCTGGTTGTGTTAAAATAGAACACAATAAGCAACTTTCTCTCTGAAACTTTTGCCATCTCAGGCCATGTTCACATGGCCTGTTATGACCATCCACCACGTGATGCCCTTCTTTCAGTGGACATCCGAGCAGAAGTCAGTCACTGCAGCCAGCTGTAGCCCTCCAGCCCCTCCCTCTCTCCTTTCTATTTATATTCAGCCTAATTTTGCTCCAGGTCTATTTTTCTCGCTCTCATTGCTCCCCCTGTCACTTGTTGCCCCTCTTCTCCTACTTCATTTCCACCCTTCTTCCTCAGGCACCTCCCATTTCTGATGGCTGGGCTCATGAAGGCCTTTCTCTGTGGGTATGGTTGAAACCTTCATTATCACTGTTTGTGTGTTCATTTTCAATCTTCTCCATGCTGTGTGGAGAACATTAGTGTCTGGTTTAGCAGTGCCACGCGAGGAGCGAGGCCTCTCTCTCGTGTTCATGGAGGAACTGAGCCCAAGACAGCTGGCTGTCAAACAGCTGAAGAAACAGTTCCTGGAGGCCGTGAAGGCCAACAATGCTCAAGAGGTCCTGCAAATACTGCGCACTGGGAAATTAGACATTGACACTGTGCTGGAGGTGGAGGACCCGGGCATGGTACTGGCCTCATACAAACAAGGTGGGGAGAACGAGACCTATCCTCATTTCACCTGCAGAAACTCCATGAATGGTGACAAAATGTTTGACTGATTGACTGATGTTTATCAAGTGTTTATGGATGAAAAAGAATAATAAACATGTGACTCCAAATTTAACTAGCCAAGCAACAAAATTGCAAGATATTTCCACAAAACATTAAGAGGAATAGATTGTAAATATGTCCTGAATGTCAGGTAAAGGATTAGTTCTGTAGTTTATCCACTAGGTGGTGTTAAATCCCCATGAATACTATAGCTAGTTGTGACAGTAACATTCTTCTGAGGTGAGTTAAAATTAAATACATACTGCCAGGCAACATGCAACAAGCTATTATGAGATGGAAATCTACTGTGACTCAGAAGTAATATAAGCCCTTTGGATCTTTCCCCCCTTGAAGACATTGTTTTGTTTTTTTTCAAGCATTATGAAATAATCATTAGGCTCCAGGCTGAACAACTCCTGTGTTGGTTGTCTTGTATGCTTCAGGTTATTGGCTCCCAGGTTATAAACTGGAGATGTCCTGGGCGATGGGTATTCATGTGTGTGTGATGTACAACGCTCTGGAGACGGCGCTGGTGCTCATTCAGGAAGGTGCAGCCATCAACCGAATGCCCAATGGGAAGACTCCGCTGCATGTGGCCTGTAAAGTCGGCAACAGCAACTTTGTTGCCTTGCTATTGGCTCACAAGGCGAAGGTCAACAGCCTGTCTCTCAGCGGACACACGCCGCTGCACTACTGCGTCACCACAGAGTCTGCGGACTGTGCCAGGCAGCTCATCTTCAAAGGTCAGGAGAGGAGGATGCAGGGATAGATGGATATATTAGATGAATGTTGAGATGAACACAGACAATTTTTGCTTTTTTCTCATGAAGGTGCAGATATCAATATGCCCAGCCACAACAATGAGGAGGACACACCTTTACACACAGCAGCCAGATTTGGAGTCCCGGAGCTGGTGGCTCTCTACTTGGCCCACGGAGCAACTGTGGATGCAGTCAACTCTCTCCAAGAGACCCCCCTGATGACTGCAGCCTTCTGGGCATTTGACACTAAAGAGCAAACCTACAGTGAAGACCATCATATTGTCTGCCGCCTCTTACTAGACCACCAAGCAAGTGAGTTTTGAGAATCACACACACACACTTTTTTTTACTTCTGTTGCCTTTGTTGTGCACCATGAGGGCTTTGAGTTTTTCTTTTTATAAAGCTTTCTTCTATTCCAGATCCCAACCTCCAGGAGGAGGACCATAAAACCGCTCTTCACAAGGCAGCCTGGAACTGTGATCACATCCTGATGCAGATGCTGCTGGAGGCCGGAGCAGACACAAGAGCCATGGACATTAATGGCTGTGCTCCCATCCAGTATCTCCTCAAAGTGACTGATGTCAGGCCTATGGCCATACCCGAGCTCTGCTATCAGCTGATGCTCAACTTCAACGCAGCACGGATCTACCCACCACAGTTCCATAAGGTACAGAGATGTGGACAGTTGTGATATTAGATGAAAGGTCCATGTAGTGTCATGGTGTGTGTCGCTCTGTGCAGGTGCTGCAGGCATGTCACGAATACCCCAGAGCAGTGGAAATCATGGTCAACTCTTACGAACGCCTAAAGCCCACAAAGAAGTGGAGGCCTGCCATTCCAGATGACAGCTACAAGGTAATGAAAGGATCTACTCTACGTGAAAAGAAAAAGTGTCACCTGAATGGTAAAAAACATAATTTTCCCCAACATGAATTTGACTCTTTGCTTCCTCAGCGACATAAAGACTTCTACGACTCCTTGTTTGCTGTTTGCACCAACACCCCTCGCAGCCTGCTCCACCTGACCAGGTGTGCCATCAGGGCCAGCCTGGGTGGGTTCGCCCACAGAGGCGTACCACAGCTGCCTCTGCCATCTCCCATGAAGAAATATCTATTACTGGAACCTGAGGGCATACTGTACTGATGGGATACTCATCTGGTGATTTCAATACAAACATTTACTACTTGTGCACAGACTACAGAAAGTGAAACTGCTGCTGGCTAGAGCTGACACTAACAGGAGTGTCTTTTATATTTTCGTCCATGCATACCATTCCCAGAGGCTTTTGACTGGAACATGAGCAATGTTTGACAGTACAGAAGAAGCTACACGTGAGCTGTCTTTGCTGGAGAATCACATGATTGCTGTAAAACTAATTTATGAAGGCATTCTGAGGCTGGACATAACAGAGGACTGAATCCAACGAATTACAAAGTGCGAAGCAGCTGACTGCTCAACCACATATATGCATATGCATGAAGAGCAGGCGAGAAAATAGTACTATTACAATCTGAACTAAATATAATAGTAATAATTACCACCCATCCTGGCAACTTCTGTAATGCCTGTTTTATTCATTTTTTCCACCATCTAAACCTTATCTGTCTCTTTTAAAGTAAATATATACTGTTTGTATTTTTTTAGCTGCCTCTTTCTTTTAGACAATCCATATCTACCTGGCAACCTGCCTTAATGTTCACTCTCAGGCTGATGCTCTCCTGACACTCTCACCATTTGCAGAACAAACACTTGACAAAGCTCTCCACAACAAGTGCTTGTTTTTCCAGTGGGCTCCACATGTAGCCATTTGCACGGGCTGATGTTGTGCTCACCAGAAACATATTCTAATCAACACAGCATGACGGATGTGCAAATAGCATTTGAAGCTTTTCTACCACAAAACGGAGGTCACTGCGAAAAAACAGTGATTTCGACTGAATATCCTGGTCACGTTATGCAAGTCTTATAAAGATGTCCATCGGCACCAAATGTTATTTTTGAGCTGCTAACCATCCTGACTACTCTGAGAGGGACTTTTAGCAGTAAATGCACCACAGATCTTCACCTAAAGAAAGATCACTTAGAAAAGTCTCAAGTAGACCTTTAATTCTGTGCTGGGCGTGACCTGGGCCACGAGGGCATGCTGTAATGGCATGAGCGACACGGTCTATCTTATCCAGGCGTTAAGTCTAATTTAACACAAGGAGATAATGCCAGTGCACTATATAGAGAGGCACTCATGGGACCGAGGTTGCTGCCTGGAGCGAGAGAGAGGCGCTGCTGAGCTATTAGTCTCTTTGTTGAAGAGAAGAAACAGGAGAAAATGAACCAGCAGCCAGAGGAAACATGAAGATTAAGGCTTCAGTAATGAAAGCTGGCATGGGAGAAAGGGAATGCAGGTCGCTTCTTTGGTCTCTTTCTTCATCTTCAGCCATGCAGCATCAGATAGCAAAACACTTAAAAGTGTTACTAAGAAGGTATGATTAGGACAAAAGACACATTTCAAAGGAAATGTCTTTATAATTCCTCTTTCCTTGTACTTTAAACATTCACGTTATATTTGAAGGTTTGCATTGTTCTAAACACAGGGTCATATCTTTTCATATAAAGCAATTAACAGTAACAGTGATTTGAAACTGTCCAGTCACTTGGAAAGCAAACGTCCTCTGTCTAATAAGTAAACAGATCAGGTCAATTGTAGGTCATCTTGACTTTTCTCCCTATCACTGATGTTTCTATGTGTTTGTGCGGCTCTACTGATTGTGTCAAACAGACGTGAATTCATTTGCTATGTTGTGACTCAGCACATGCACAAACGCTCGGAGATGATTAGGTTCAACGGTGGCAGCCTTAAATGAACTCTCTCTACTCTCTCTACTCTCTCTTGCACCCCCAAGCCCATAGATCAAAACCCTGCAAGGGTTTATTTAACGCAAAGCAACAGGGATAAGCTGCTGTTTCAATATTGGTTCTTACTTTAAATTAAGAGAAAAGGTCAATTGGATTTTTTTTTTTGTATTCAGTCTTAATGAAAGCCTTGAATAAAGCAAAAGGATCTAAATTAAGCTCAGCTGGTCTATATGAGTACCAGACATCATGTGTGTGTGTGTGTGTGTGTGTGCGTGGGTGGGGGTGGGGGGGTTGAATTGTGAGGATGACTAAAGGGTCAGAAGCTCTTAAAATAAACCAGTAAAAGTCAGACAGGTAAAGATTGTCCTAACTCTTTAATTACAGGTAGTGACAAACAAAATTCATATTCTATTTGAGCCAATGAGCTTGCATGATGCTGTGTTTGTTCTGCCGCCATGCCAATAATGCCTCGCTGAACTTGAAAACAGAGGGGGCAGAGATGAGTGGAGCAAAGTAACAACTAGAAAATAGCGGTACACTAATGACAGGGGCAAACCAGAGTAGGACGGCCTGTTCTCAACCCCTATTGGCAGCCGGCCACGATAAAAGCCACTGCACTGTGTCGGCAACAGTGACAGACAAACAGCAAAGTTTCCTAAAACAAGCTGTGAGGAGGGAAGGGTGGGGGCGCGGGGGCTGTGCAACTTCTAGTAACATAACACACTGGAAACAATTTTCTAGTGGTCCTAACTTCTGTGATATAATAATTAAAAACACTAAGCACAAATAACTGTAATAACACAAACAGAACCACGGGCTGGGTTAATGAACATACCCTCACAGGGGAAAAAAAGGCACAAGAAATGACATACTGAGATGTGACATGAGATTTTTATTTTCTACATTCACTGGTCCTTTTTTAAGTGGAGAACCACAACTTCAGTACAGTAACACTTGGCCTTTGACAGTGACATTTGTACAGTATAAAATGGGAACATGTCAGAGACAGTTCACAAATCATAAAAACCTAAAATGTGTGAATTGATATTTGCATCACACGTTCTCGAGCTTTAAAATCTTCACAAAAAGCTTCAAACTTGGCAAAGGCTGAACAGCGTGAGGGAGTATGACATTGAAATGTTAATTTGTACATAAAGGTAATATCTGTTAGATCACTATAGCTTTCATCGTCTGAGCAACTGTCTGCGATGTGCCTATATGTCTGCTACACAACACTTAATGTGTGTATCACGCTGGTATGTGACGCTAACCTTGGCTTCAGTATGTCATATACAGTAACAGGAAGCTGAAGTATGATTTCCAGCAGTGCAATATTTAACAACTCACACAACCTCTAAAGCAAGTCACTTAAAAATACACATGCATTATTTCAATAACACTTAGGGTGACAATATTAAGTGAACTCGCAGAGATTAACACAGAACATATTCTTGGAAAAAGTTTAAAAAGTGTGTAATACTTTAGCTCCGACTGTGATTAACTTCACAGCAGTTTAGAGGAAAATGATTGTGAAAGTCAAGGTTAACGTGGCAGTTTTTACAAATTAAAATACACTTATTCACAGCTCAAATCATACATATTACCTCCAACTAATTCGCTAT
>JAVQJZ010196204.1:0-16265 GCA_036025355.1 Leiopotherapon unicolor | reverse complement strand
ACTTAACATCTCTCAAAAGTTTCTCAACGTTTGCGTAATTGTAATTCTCTGTAACATTGCACTATTTACAGTATATAGGCAAAGGTTAAGTACCAGTGAATTCAGATAAATAGAGATACTTCCCCTGGTTTGTTTCTTTTATTCAGCTTGTGTCTGTGTCGCAGTTTCCATTCAGTACCTCTGCATGTTTCATTGTTGCTGTTGCAGTTGTCGTGGTGTTGGGTCGTGTGTCCCCAAGCTCGGAACACAGCATGTACTACATTCAACGTCTCTTGTGTTACAATCTAGAGAGTTTGTAAGTGCAAGACCATGCATTAGCTCCAGGCGTGTCCCGTCTGGCTCTCTCTCAGCAGGATTTGCGCTATCGAGCGGCTCATTGAACAGCCAGTTGGACTGCGTCATGCATTTGCCACATTGCTCGGCGTGCATTGCCTGCACCTGCCAGCCAACCATGTGTTGGGACAGAGATCTGCAATGAGGCATCAGGTGAGAAAATGTACGATTCTGAGCTGTCCAGATACTCTGTATAAATAACTTCAAACATTCATGTTCCCGTCCCTTGTGGTGACAGGTCATAACTTCCTGCAGGATGTGCGCAGAATGTCACAGGTGAACAGTGAAAGTGTATAAAGGTGCTGAGACTTGGGCTCAGACAGGCCACAGATCTGGTGGTCAGGTCCAGTTGGACCTGGTTCATGCTGCCTGACACCTGCATGCACGTGTGATGCAACGCAATGTCAAGTATTCCTCTAAAGTACTCAGGGTATTCTTTTAATGTGCATGAATCCTCCATCTCAGGCATATTAATAAATATATTACTCTGGATCTTTAATACATAATCTTGTCACAAATGTAAAGTGGGGAGAGGAACTTAATCTCAGAGGGGCGGTCTCTCATTCGGCTCTGATGAACATTCAGTCTAGAAGATGATCGTTTAAATCTTTGATATACTGTTTATAGGTCCAAACAAAAAAGGTCCATCAGACTGGGGATGACAGCTAGAGTAAGGCTTTGGATTGGTGATTTTTTTTAAAAAAACATTCACCTCTGAAAATAAATATTTTATATATATTTCTACTGTGTGAATTGGTACCAACCTGGTTTTTGCTGAGGTAGGGTTTTTTTTTTAAGTAAATGTTAACTTTGATTTTTAAATATGTTCATAAATGCCACCTCTTTTTGCAGTACAATCTGTATACAAATGCACACATACACTTCATTAAATGCATACATACATGATAAATAAATAAATATATGTAATCTGTATGCATGAAAGGTTTTTTTTTTTGCGTGTATGTGTGTGTGCACACTATGCTGTCCAGGTTTGGTTCACAGGTTTTCACGTGAGAGTATCTGGCAACTATTGGCCAAAGCCAAAAGAAAGCCAGCTGAAAGTGTATGAATGGCAATATCAGTATTAATCATGAACATAATAATATACTGCAGAATAATTTTGCAGGCCTATGCACAGAGATAAATACTTTCCTATCTATAGTTAGTAAATAGTAAATAGTCCATTTAAGTTCTTGTTATTTCTTAAGTAATCTAGTACAGCAGCAGCGATGGCGCCTGAATGTTTTGGTGCCGAGAAAAGCGGAGGGAAGATTTGGGGCAAGGGTCAAGTGTCCGTGTTGCCATGGTAATGGCTGCCCCCATGAACCTCGAAGGCGGCAAAGAGGTCAAAGGACATCGACTGCAGAGCATGGTCCAGCTGTCGCCGGGGCGACCTCGTCACTTGGCTGCAGCGAAATCCTTCGTTCACATGAAAAGGAAGGAGAGGAGGGCGGTGGAGGGGGGGCGGGGGGTAAGAGGACCCATCAGCCTTCATTCTGAAAGAAAAAGAAGAAAAAAACAGTGAGTTTCTTCATGTCATGTGATTTACAGACTTGAAGTTGAATCTAACTGAATGAGATTTCTTGGTCAGTGCTCCCTCCAGAAACTTAATTTAAGTGTTTGTACATACAGTATGTGATTTATTACGTAGGACGTAGCAAGAGAGGAGAGGGGGAGGTCAAATGGCTACCCACACTCTGTTACCAAGTAAGGAATAAGTGCTCTTCAAACGGCCTGCCTTTTGTGTGTGTGTATGTGTGTATTCCTCAGCTGGTAGACACTGAAGTGGCAGGTGCTTTCATGGCAGGGGAAAAACAGAGTGGCATTTAGCACTGTGCAGCTGACACAGGACAGTCTCCAATGACGGCAAGAGACAGCAACACTCCCACACTCCAACAAACACACACCCAGGTATTCCTGATTGCATATCTACTGGAGTCAAATAAACAAAAAATGCCATGTTCACTTCCACACACACATGCACGCACTCCACAGCTGTGTATTTTCACACACTATAAACCCTGTGTCTTCAGAGTGTCGCTTTTCTCCCAGTGGAAAGCTGTGCTGACCCTTGCCCCGGTGTACTTGTTTGTGAGGTTTCATTTGCATGCAGAGCTATCAAATGGGAGCGGAAGTCTTGGCTGACACACACACACAAATACACACATTCACACATACACAGAGCCCCTCTCCTCTGTGGCATTTCTTCCCTCGCTTGCTGTCTCCTCGCCCTCTTCCCCAGCCATGAACAAGAGCTGTTTTCACAAAGCTGGATGTGATCGTCATTCTCAAAAACAAACCTCTCATTCAGAGCCCTCACTGTTGCCCCCTCCTCAACTACTCCCACCATAAACACACACACACACACGTCTGTTCTCTGTCTTCACCCTACACATACATGCTTTTAAAGAAAATCAGCAGCTGATGTAAAATCTAAAGCTTTATAGACACTTGGCACTACCCTTACTACTGTCCAGAGAGGAAATAAAACATAATTGATGCATTTCAGCAGAGTTGTAGAAGTGTGGAACCAGAGAGTTCATTTGAAAACTAAAATAATTTCCCTACCGAGGCCACCTGTGCTGTCTGAGCCCTTGTCTCTTCATTGCCATGGGTGTCAGAGAGAGAAGAAAATAGAAACACTGGGGTGGGAAGTGGTGGAAAAACCACAGTAACAGAATCAACCTGACAGAGAGGAACGGGAATGCAGTGAGGTCATGGGACCGACGGTCCATAACAAAGTGAGTGTGCGTGTGTGTGTGTGTTTCTGGAGGGGCCGGGCCAGTCAGTAGCCTGTAGAGACAGACACTTGGGTGAGAATGACTGAGATCTGCCGGGAAGGGGAGTTGAATCACTAACAGCTCCGATTAAAAACCAGGTGTAGCCGTGTACATAAAAACATTATTATCATATGGATAATTGTGCAATGGGACAATGTGACATATAGGGACTCGCCACACACCGCTATTCAAACATATGCTGATCGGAGAAAAGTGTGGGTGGGCAGGGAGATTTGGAGAGGGGGTGGGGTGTTTATTGAGAGAAGGGGACAGAGGTCCAACGGGGGGAATGAACCCGATGCCTCCTACCCCTCCTCTTTTTTTTTTCTTTTTTTTTTGGGAGCACATACACACAACCCTCTGCCCCTCCCAGCATCTGTGCCCCCTGTCCCGACCTACACACACACACACACACACACACACACACACACACACACACACACACACACACAGACACAGACACAGACACAGACACACGCACACGCACACGCACACGCACACGCACACGCACACACGCGCACACACACACACACACACACACACACACACACACACACACAAGCTCTGTTCATTATTTATTTAGTTCTTGCAGTCTAAATTTAGCCGTGCTCCATTCAGGGCTGGGACACACACACAGGCATGTATTAGCAGCCTCCTCTCTTCAGAAGACGAGTAAACATGTCCCCATGTCTGTTAATGCATCACCTGCTCGAGTAGCTCTGTTGCTGCTGCTGCTGCTGTAAGGCTGAATGAATGAACCTGAACTGCTCCAAATGTATCTCCGAGCAGCAAAAAAAGGAAATCCATTTTTTTAGGCTGAAAAATTAGCTTCTGCAAACAACAAAACAGATGTTAGGAGCAGGCTTCCTCCTACAGATAGGAAGAGATCTGCAGGCTCAGATCTGCTCTGTTTACATTCCTGCCCTGCTGGCTCCTCCCTGATCTACAGCAGTGCTCCGCCAAACAAACGCTCCTCACCTCTGACCTCCCACACCTCTGTCTGACTGACAAAAACGAAAACAACAACCACTGTTAACTCTGTTATCCTCCTGATTCACTATCACACATGTCCCAGATAACACATATCATTAGCTTCTTTCTCCTTCTAAACCATCAACTAAAGAAAACCAGAACCGACTAATTAAAATGTTTCCAATTTAGAATCAGATGCAACAAAGACGAGCAGCAAATCCTCGCAGCTGAGAACCTAAAACAAGGTAACATTTTGCTTTTTAGCTTAAAAAATGAAAGTGATTGCAGATTAATTCTCCGACAATCGACTGCTGATTTATTGTTAGTCATACAAGAATCATAAATAATGGCCTACAGCCTTTTACAGGATACCAAACATGCTCGGATTCTACTAAATAACACAATTATCACCACAGGAAAAATCCTACATAATGAAGTACTGCATAATCCACTTCTTAATTATGCAATACACCTCTATTGGGAGGCATTTACGCAGCACCGGAGTCCAGAGAGATAGGAAATAGTTTAGGAGGTGCCGTTTTATGAATGGAAAAACTAATTTGGACCAAGGGTCAAACTAATCAGCCAGAAGCCAGTACCACTTGAGCTTACCTGGTGTGTGTGTACTACTACTATGTGCACTGATGTCACACACACACACACACACACACACACACACACACAAGCCCTATCTCTTCTTCAACCTCTAGACAAAACAAGCTACTCAACAATGTCTAATCCTGAAGTGAATGTAATCCTTCTTACCTCCAAGCTAAATTGAGGATACGGTAGGTTGACTTTGTTTTTATCTAGCGCTGGAACATCCCGTCCTACTTTACTCAAAGAGTTATGTATCAGACGGCCAGGAGCGGTGTGTGTGTATGAGAGAGAGACTGTGTTTGAAGGGGAGGGGTGCACAGGACAGGTGAGGACAAAGACTGTATGTTCCTCAAAGTACTGTAGGTAATCAAATAATCAAGTGGGGGTGCTGTTAAATGTTCCAGGCTTAAAATAGGCTCTTTGGCTGCAAGAATAAAACCTACCTTGTTGAGCATGTTAGATTCCAAGAAAAGTAAGTGCTTTCAACAGTACGTCTTGCACATATGATGACGGCAAAGCATTTATTCAGAAAATGAGACAGATGTGTCAGTTCTGGGCTCCCTTATCCATCAACGATGTTGTGTGTTAGCAGCCTGCGCTTGATACTCAGATGTCACACTTTCCTGTGGGTTCATGAACACACCGCAAAAGATATTTCTAGAGTTGCTATTGCTACAAAACACAAAATACCACAGAATAGAGGAAAAGCCAGTTCTAATTTATCAGAATGCAGACAACAACATATCTTCATAGTATGTTTCCTTGGGAAAAAGTACTGCAGCCATAAATTCAGAAATCTGAATAGGTGCCAATGATCCATTAATTGATCTGCACATTGCAGATCAATCCTCTGATCCAGTTGGCCATTCTTCACCTGTTATTGTTGTTTGCTGTGTGAGATAAACCAAGCAGCAAGAGGAGGGATAGTCTTGTTAGTGGCTCCGATCAGATATGATTAGCTAATTGTTTAATGCATCGTTAGACAATCCTCTGTGGCCTCTGGTGTGAAAAGCCAATCAGAGACTGTCCACTGAGGTCAGATAAGAACAGGAAAACACAAGGCTCAAACGAACCGGTGTGGAGAAGGTGTGTGCGTGTGTTTATAGGGGGGTTGGGTTAGATCACATGATTTCTGAAAAACAGAAACCAATGCCTGGTGAGTAGAACTGGGGGGAGGAGGATGCAGAGGAGGAGGGGGGAAGGGTTTTGGGTTGGTATATGGCTTCTTGAAACTGCCTCGCCACACCCCCACCTTCTCCTGGTTGCTGTTGCGGCAGATGGCGGCCAGTCATTAGCGTATTGTCACTCTCCTCGAACGGGCCAGATAACCAGTGAGCACTGCTTGGCGGGCAGGTGCAAAACCCCTGACCCCCCCCCCCCAATCCCACCCCACCCCTCCACCATCTGCTGATGACTGTGTGTATGTATGCACACAGGAAAGGAAGACACACAGACAGAGTGGAAATGTGTGTGTGTGTGTTTGGGTTGTGTTAGTGGTGGTAGTAGTAGTAGTGGTGGTGGTGGTGGTGGTGGTTGGGGGGGGGGGGGGTCTGGGCCCACAAATGGAAGGCAAACAGAGTGTCAGTCAGTCCTCTCCCCTGTCTGCAGGGCTGCTTTTCAGCCAGAGAAACATTAGATAAACAAGGAGAGAAGCGGGTACAGAAAACGATGAGGAGGAGGATAAAGGAGCTCTTACAGAGAAAAAGAGAGAGGGTGCGAGAGATGGAGTCTAAAGGGAGACACAAGACGTCCAAGACGCCAAAGAATTAAAGCAAAAGGTTAAAAATAGTCCACACACCTCCTTGTTTTCTTTCCATTGCCCCTACACCGATATCTGCACCGCACCCTCGAGTCTCTGGCGCTCACAGTGCTAGTTCAAAGGTCATGAAACTGACATTGTCGTCAGGGCCAGAAGGCGTACACTGAAAGCTAAACAGCCCCCTCCTCCACCCCATCAACTCCCCTCTCCCTGCACGTCATGTCAGGGCCAAAACCCAAACAACAACAGTGCATCCTATCGACCAACAGACTGAGCCAAACCATGCGAGAACCTCAACATACAGACAGGCAGGTGGAGCGGCAACACGTCCCCCTCCCCCTTACACAGCAATAATGTCCGAAGAGGACTGATCTGATGCCCTAATCTACCTGTTTTTGTTTACTGATGTACAGTGGGGTATGCAAACTCACTCAGTTCACTCTGATAGCAAAGAAATGCAGTAGGGCCTGTCACCCCGTGGTAAACCGTCTTGGCCTCTTCTTTCACATACCAACAACGGACATGTTGTGTTTGTGTGTTCTGATGAGAGTATCAATGACTTGCTGCACTGGTCAGATCCCTGATCAGAGCTGAGTCATCCTCTATTATGTACAAGGAGGTTTGTTTGTTTGTCAGGAAAGGCTTACATAACCAGGGTACAGTAGCAAAGGCAAACTCTTACTGGAATGACAGTAATCTATCTCTTTTTGCACTTCTTTTCTCCATTCCTCTCTCCCTCTCTGTCTCTCTCTCTCGCTCTCTCGCTAAGAGCTCAATTGTGTATTTTGTTGTACATGAAAAACAAAACAAGTCATCCATCCTCCACCATTGTTCCTCCACCTCCCCCTTTTCTCCTCCTATGCGCTCAGAGTCTTGGACAAACGTCTCCACTACAGCTACAAAATTCAATATTTGGGCGCTGACATTCTGAAACACAAAAGCACCGGGACACAATGAAATGACGGGACAATAAGTGTGAGGTTTACAACAGGTGCACACGTGTAAAAGTCACACGTGTTTGTAAAAACAAAAGCAAGTGTGCTCTCCGGCATGAAACGGTTTCACTGGCATGTTTGTGAAGTTGCTCACAGTAAAAAAAAAACAGAAAAGAAAAAAAAAGAAAAAGAAAGACTGCTCCAATTCCCCCTCTGAGTCCATCCCACCAGGTTAGAAAAACAAGTGAGCATTCACCTCTCCCAGCAACCTTTGCACACTGCCCGCATTCCAGTCCTGAAACCCAGTACCTGACAATTGATAAACAACTGACTCACTTGTTTTTCTGGGGAACTCGATGACTTGCACCAAGCCCCACACTGGCTGCGCTCACAGCATGAGAGCCAGCAGAGACAGAGGTAAAAAAAAGAGGCAACTTGGTTGTGAAACCACAAACAGCAATTAAACTCTTGTATTTCACCATCAGGAACGCCGCCTCCTGACTCACGATGATCCTGACACTGAGTGTTTTCTTTTGAAACAACAGCAACTTCTGACATGCCCCTGCTAGGTCATCCATCCCTGTAAATAATCCCTGCCATTTAGAGATGCATGAAAAGCCATTGATGCAACAGTGGACAAAATGAGTTGAAAGGTAATATTTTCATGGCAACTGTTCCTACACACAAAGATGCATACTCAGAAGGATTTCATGGTTTATTCACACACATACCGGCCTTATAAAAGCCACATCGCAGTGCGTTATAAAACAGACCATAAACGTTTGGTGCATCACGTGTAGCACTGCATGCGTCACTGGATCAGACGAGATGTCTTTTCAAATACTGACGTAGTATAAAACTGCGTCACTGAGGGGAGACCAGAGCAGACCATTCACACAAACGCTCAATGGCAGCATCAAGCCAGTCGCCATACTAGAGGGAGAGGGAGTCCGGTCATGGTTTTCAAAATAAAACTATTTCAGAATATGGCTGATAAATCAAGTTCAATTTAAGTCAAGTGAGTCCTGAATTAAAATAAGCTTGCTGTTAAATGCAAAAGTAACTTTCTCTGGAGGATATGGATATAATTTTTTACTGTTTTGCACACTTCAGTGTTCGACTCATTTTTATTTATTTGGAAAGGGAACACTCTTGTGTTCCGGTGGTGCTGCTCTAATATCTGTATGCAGTTAGCAGCAGATCACAGAGCCAACAAACAGTCCTCCTCAGCAGCAAACAGCCTTGAGATCTGGCGAAGTGTCATGGGTGTGACGAGTAGGTGACTAATCCTATCTAAACATCACAGCCTACACCCAACAGTAACGCTCATAACAACTTGACTTCCCTCAGCTCCTGCAGCCCCCATTTGCACACTAAAAAGTGCTATTCTGACACACAGCACGTGTCAGTGTGTGACCACTGTTCATGTAAAACGGACATGACCGAAATGTTTTGTGCTATTTGTGACAGCATTACATTGCAGGTTGTTATTTACAACAATGCAGAGAGGGTCAGTAGATTTACCTTTAATTTGAAAAGCTGAGTTGTAACCTGCAGTTAAATACTGTGATATTTATGCTGATAACATGAATGATGACAAACAATTATGACTAACAAAGTGTGGTTGTTATCTACCTGTCTGTGGGTTTAATCTACAGTCATTGTTAAACAGCCGGGCTCTGCAGCAGAAGCACACACGAAGCTGTTTGTTTTCAGCATATTCTCCAAAAGATCATCATTATCCTCAATTTTGGAATGAAAATGAGCTTAGAAGTGCTGCTTAGCAACGAGCAGCCTATCTCTGCAGAGTATACAGTAGCCCCGAGGCGGATCTCTATCCTACTCGAGCCCTGGCACCACTCCCTTCATGAATGAAATCCTGCTGAATGAATGAGTGTGTGTGTGACACGTATGAAAACACTCACCTTTCACAGCAGCAGCAGTCTCCTTGAATCCCAGGCTGGCGTAGGGGCTGGTGTTAAAGCCATTCATGCCCCCTTTGCAGCCACAAGCCGTCTTGAATCTCAGGAGTCCATCGCAGTCCCCTAACCTGCATCCGCCAAGGTTTCCCTCCATCAAGTTTAAGGCAATGTAGTTAAGTCCATTTTGATAACCGGCCGACATCTCCCGACACATGGGGCTGTTGCTGCCGTAGTCCTCGTCAGGTCCCTCTGTGCTGCAGACGGTGTGGGATACGTTCTCCACAGAGGCAGAGCTGTGCCGCTTGGTGTCGTGGGCGAAGGATGGGCACACAGGTGTGACAGTGGTGGTGGAGGAGAAGGTCTCCGAACTGTGTCGCCGGCGCCCCTGAGGGTCAGCCCGGATCACTTTGGCCCCCCTGTGTGGATCCACAAGTGTGACAGATAATGAAGGACCCCCCAGGAGGAAAGAGTCCAGTGGAACTGGAGGCACCCCATCCACAATGCTGCTCTCCAGGCTGAGTCTCTGCACACAGGTAGTGGGGCTGGTGGGGAGGGGAGCGGTGTCATTGGGGCAGAGAGCAGGTAGGGGGGCAGGAGGACTGAAAGTCATCTCAGTGTAGTCATCCTTGACTAGAGCAGGCTGACAGACCAGGCTCACCTGCTGCTGGAGAGGATATTCCTCTACCAACCCCCTCTCTTCTGTCTGTCCCTCTATGCTATTTTCCTTTTCCTCGTCCTCGCCTCCCTGCATGCTCTGCTGGGCGTTCACCAGACCAGGGCAGGTGACGACTTCAGGTGTGTGGTTTAGGCACCCCGCAGGAGGGGAACCCCTGGCTTGGTGTGAGCCAAGGTGACCCTTGGAGCTGATGTTGACATTAGCATAGTCTGAGAGTGGCAGAGATCCCCGTTCTGCACATATTAAACTCACAGAGGACTCTGAGCTCTCCGACTCTGTGGATGGCAGCGGGTCGCGGGCAGCACTACTAAAGTCTATGTTGATATACTCTCCAGGGCTGCGTGGCTCTGACGGAAGAGGGTGTTCACTCATACACGGTAGTGTTCTGAGGGATTCCAGGGCCAGGCGGGTGGGCCGACACACCCGACTCCTGTGCACCAGGCCTCCATCTACCCGTGCCACTCTGAGAGGAGACGGGGCAGAGGAAGGGGTGCATGGTGTCCCCAGAGAGCTGCTTTCCACAGAGTCTCCTGGAGAGATGGGACAATAGTTGGATTCCTCTTCTATCCGCTGTCTCTGTAAACTCATCACCACATACTGGTCTGTGTCCGTGGACCCGTTGCGCTGCAACTGGCCTTTAAGTGAGCGTGGTAGAGAGCTGAACGAATAAGCCTGTCTGTGGTGTTGTTGGGGGTGGGGATCTCCTTGAGGACTGAGGATAAAGTCTGGGGGCGTGAGAGACACCAGAGGGTCCACAGGAGACATGTTCAGGTACTCTCCATTGGTGAGCTTTCCATCAGTGCTCTCCACTGACATCTTGGTTCCACACCACATCCGCATATAGCCACTGTCCTCCAGAGAAACACTCCCGGGGGAGTCTGTGCGTGGGGCCAGCCCCGCCGAGGAGGAGTGTGAACGGGGGTTGATGATTTGCTTCGGAGCAGAAACACACATGGGGCTCATGGGCATGTAGAGGTCATCCTTGGACCCTGGTGTCTGAGCTGCCACGCCTGGCATCATGGGCATGTAGCCACTGTCACCTTGAAGACTGCTAACGCTGATCTGAACATCCCTGTAATCCTCAGGATAGGTCCCTTTAGGGGAGGCAGTGTGACACCTGCGAGAAGACTGACTTCCGCTGGTGTAAGTAGCCCTCATAAGAGTATACTCATCCAGGGAGGCTGAAGATACTTGGGGGGGACCCCTCTGCTGGCGGGGGGTAGTGAGAGAGTATGTGCGCTTTCGATAAGCCTTGTCCAGCTCTGATAAGCGGCGGTAACCGTTCTGACTCTGCCGCTCCATCACCATGTAGCCATCGAGCTCACTGCCGTCCCGTGAAGGGGGGGTATCAGCTTTGAGAGACTCCGGCGTGTTGCTCCGGAGGGTGAGCGGCAGCCTCAGGTCCCGCGTGTCCGCAGGGCTTGAACCATACTCCTCACACGATATGAAACCAGCGTCACTGAGGGAGCCCGAGAAGGAGGCACTGCAGCTGGAGGGGCGAGGAGCGCTGCTGTCCGGGCAGGAGGACAGACTCCCCAGGCTGGGGGCGGCCATGGGAGGGGAGTGAGACAGGGGCATGGACATGGACTTGCTGTGCTGGAGGGAGGAGGATTCAAACGTCCGACAGGGGCGCGTTGTGATGGTGTGAGACCTGCTCAGGAGGGTCCTGTGGACCCCCGGGCTGAGGGGGCTGCCGGTCACCGACATGGGGCGTGTCATGGTGCCATCGCCCTCGCTGGCCGTGCGTATCCGACAGGAGGAGAACTTGCTCACCGGAGAGGTCGCGGCCATGCTGTCGGTGCGCGACCTGCGGGGCAGTCCGGTCTGACTGGGGGGCAGATTGTTCAGGTGCCTCCGGGTGGGCACAGAGATCGGGTTGGTGCCGGACGACTGGCTCTTGCTGCGCGGCCGGAACTCCGACAGCTCCTTCATGGCTTTCATGGCCTCCAGGATGGTTTCGTGGATGTTCTGCGCCACCACCGAGTCGTCAGCCTGCATCCACAGCTCCCCGGGCCCGGTGGCGGCGGAACGGCCGACCTCGATGAAGAAGAAGCTGTCGGAGTGGCCGCACCTCCGGATGTTCATCAGCTGTAAGACGACGGAGGCGGCCTCCGTGTTCAGCTTCACGAAGCTGATAGTCCGGCTGGAGAGACACAGCCTGTACACGCCGGTCAGATTCCGGCTTTGCCCCAGGCCTTTGGATTTCAGGTTGACCTGCCAGACCTCCTTGTAGGTGGCGGACACCGGCGTGATCACCCCGTAGCTCGCCTCGTCGAAGCCGACCAGCGAGGACGCGGAGTTGGACGCGGAGCCGTCGCACACTTTCCCCTCCGCCATCAGATCCGTCAGCTCCCGGTGCCAGCTCTCCTGCTCCTGCTCGTTGTCAGCAGCCACGGCGAAGTACTCGTCCTTGGTGTAGAGAGCGATCAGGTATTTGTGCTTGGCGTCCGCTCGCTTGTTGATGTTGAGGCAGCAGTCCAGGGGAACGACTCTCTTCGGGGCCGATTTGTTTTTCCATTTCTTCTCGCTCTCGTAGTACTCCAGCCGGGCGGGGAAGCCCTCGCCGGGCTCCCTCAGCACGAAGAAGCGCTTGTGTCCGTGTTTCTGCTTCTTCAGATAGCCGCTTTTCTTGATGCCACTGCTCGCGGTGCCGGACAGCGGCGGCTGATCTCCGGCGTTTGGCGGACTCGCCATTGTCGCGTCCTTTCTCTCTCTCCTCTCAGACACAATGCGCTCCCTCAGCTTCCCTCGGCGAAAAATAATAACAATAATAGTAACAAAAAACACACGCGCACACACAGAGGAGAGACGCGCTTCTTCTTGTTCTTTTTTCTATTTGAAATTATTTGAATCCTCTAATTTCCGGAGCCGGCGGTGCGCGCGTTCGTCTCCTCCCGAAGCCGAGCGATAAATAACACATGTCTGCTCGTGTCCGGACTGAGGAAGGGAGACAGCATGTGACGATCTACACATCCAGCTCTGGGTTTGAAAAAAAAGGAAAAGAAAAGGGAGAGAGAGAGCGAGAGAGAGGGGGTGGTAAAGGAGAGGGAGAGAAAAAAAATACACACACACCGATAGTGGGCGGTGCGCACTCAGCTCATTGGGCTTATTGGTGGAAACGGGATGAATGCTGGAGTGAGGTGGCCCCGTTGAAAGGAAAGAGAGAGAGAGAGAGAAAAGTAAAAAGCCCTCCTACTATCGCTCTGCCCTCTTCCGACTCATTTGAGCGTAGTCAGCCAGGATTGTATTTATAGCTGCCCCGCTCCTCTGATCCACCGTTTGACTGCAGAGATTATTTCTGTCTAAATTTACCAAAAGAAAGAAATAAATAAAAACACAGGCTTCTGACCCACAAAGCCGACGTTTGCGTCACGTTTAAAAAAAAAAGAAAGAAGCAGGCTGGGGTGGATTATAAAACATTATTACAAACAGCAGCTCGAATGTGTGGGGATCGTGCGTAATGAATCACTTTTACGCACAGACGTGCTTCATTCTCATTCATTCCCCGTGATTTTTTAAATTTTTTTAGTTTTTATTTTCCCCTACAGAGCCTTGAACCGTGTCTGTCTGTAGGGGGAGTCCTTTCGAGTCCTCCTTCCCCCCAACTGGTAAACAAGCATCACCTACTCGAGGCTGCAGCTCTGTCACAGGAATTTAATATTCCCTGCGCGTCGCCCGGCCGGAATAGATTCACGGCTTAAAAGGGGGGGTATTCCGGCCCATCCTCTCTCTCTCTCTCTCTCTCTACGGTGAAGACGCATCGGCGTGTTCATCACAAACAAGTAGTGTAAGAATCGGGGGAGATGTAGTGCGGATGTAGTGCAGTGTGCCTCATTGCGTAACGCGGTCGCCTCCTGCTTTATTCATGTGTGCCCGGAGCTCCAGCGCGTTTCCGACCGCTTTATCTGCGTGTGTTTGTCCTCCCATTCAGAGTGCGAAGGCGTGATAGACATAACTCACGATGATGTTCAAAATGGTTTAGGGTCGCAGCCAGTTGAGGCTTTAAAAAAATAGACCCACACACACTCTCTGTCAGCGGAATAGATGAATGACCCATATAAGGTTATATAAACTAAATAAATATATATGTATCACGATGACGCAAAAATTTCTCCTGATCTGGATGCGTCACTGGCTGGTGATGTGCGTAATAGTGAAATGCAGGGAGCCAGCTGGATCCCGCGGTGTGGTGGTGGTGAGTATGTGTGTCACCCAGAGCCAATAGTCTTTTACTTCCTGAGGGAGTGAGATTCGCCTCTTCCTGCCCAGCAGCGGGATCTGGTGATGTTTCTCTGACGAAAACCGGCAGCGGAGGGTGGAGGGCAAAGGCAGCCTCAGTAAAGTGATAAGATGAAGTCAAACTCAAACTGTAATCAAGAAGGAATGAATCTTCATCCCGAGTGTTATCTGTCAATAATTAGTCTCATGTCCCGTGATGAAAGCATGGTGAAGGCTACCTATCCCCTACCTCACACACACACAACCCCCCCACCACCACTCTATATCCCACAGTGCTGGCTCAGCACCAGACCGCCCTGTCCTCAGTGGCAAGGTCAATTACTCTGCCCTGTGCAGGTCAATTATGCCACCAGAAGCAATGATTTGACTACTGCTACCATTGAAGAAGAATCAAATCAGGCAACAACCTCTGGTGATGCGTCCCTCAAATGACCTTTCAGATTTGGTCCACAGCGATGAGCAGATTTCGTGTTCTGTGCGGTTGTTTTCTTTTCATTATTTGAGCGGCTCCACCTCAGCCTTGCCTAAAGTGCTATGAAGGCACATTGATATAAATAGATGGAGCAGAGTTGGCTGCCTAAACCTCCCAGGCTTAGATATCTCCCTGTAGGATAAAGAGGGGTTCCCTGTCTGTTGATATTGGGTTTCTGCGCGACAGACATGAGCTTGGATCAGAACTTTAAGGCTCTCTGATGACAAAACAACGACTGCAGAGTGATCTCATTGTGAATGTGCGGCTTTATGTAACATTTACCGCGGTGCAGTTGCGTCAGTCCTCAGGTAAATTGGGAATAGACTGTCACTATACAAGAGGCATTTGAAGTCCATTTCTATAATGCCGCACCCCAACACTGATAAAGATAAACCAAAACTGAGTGGGGGGTAGAGTGAAGTGGAAGCAGGGGCAGGAGGAGCTATTCTTTCTTTTTGCATAACCCATGAAGCATAAGAAATGCAAATCAGCTGTCTATAAAACACCAATAAGGTGGGCGGTTGTCCCATAAACTGTGCCGCTTGCAAACCCAATCTGGTTGTGTCTGTGATACGTCCTTGCCCTTTTCTTAGGTAACTCCATGAATATTTATCACCCTCCAATTTACACAGTACGGTGCATTAATTTACAAGTTAATTAAACAGCCAGATGAACCTGATTTACAAGGCTTTAAATGGGCCCTCTCATCGTCTCCTAGTATGAGCCTATTAGGTCTTTATAGGTTTATTTATTTAGGGAAGGACAGGGGTGTGACTTTAAGGAATCTTCCGCTCAAAACAGATCTCAGGCACTCCTTGCTCGCTGGAAGGATTTCCTTTTGTATCCTTTTAAATCCGTGCAAACAATCAAGCAGGGTTAAATACACAACATATAATAGATTGTGTACGTCCAGTCGGTGGCCTGTAACTTGGTAGGTATAATCTCATTTATGCTCTTAAAGCTGGCCTTCAAATACAAACATCCTAGCTTGCCCCATTTGCTGAGTCACAAGCACATTATGGCTCAGTCAGCCGCCACACTGTCACTGTGTGCAACGATTAGTTTAATAAGCTTTCATAAAGCAGATTAGAATAGCTGATCCGATGAGATAAGATTAAGGACAAGCGGGAGGGGGGGCAGGAGAGGGGTGAGGTAAATATTAGGCTCAGTCATGCTCACTGCCACATAAGGCCTTGTCAAATGAGCAGCACAAACATGAAATGTTGGCATCCAAACATCGCCCAACCTCCGCCTCATCTCATTACTCAAAGGCAAAACAGATTATGGCCAAAGCCCGGGGTGTCTGATTCATACTGTCGTAGCAGTGTTGTTTTGGATCTGAATGTTATCCTTTTGTTTTATTTGTTGTGCTGAGAGAAGGAAATATTTTTGTCTTTTGTCTTTTATTACATCAGGGCATGAGGTGGAGGGATCAGCCTTTGCTGCAATGGCAACTTATTCACTTAACCCTAATATTCTGTAAGTGGTCAAAGAGACCCCAGCCTCAACATACTTAACCTTGTTTTATCAGACTGATATCTCTACTGACCTTTAATACTTTTATGAGAATTGATTAT
>JAVQJZ010196203.1:0-11779 GCA_036025355.1 Leiopotherapon unicolor | reverse complement strand
TAACCTTGTTTTTAATAAATGACATCTTGAGTATAAAAATACTCTTGCCATATAATACACATGACATTCAAAAATAAAGGATTATATCTTAAATATTCAAGTTTTCTGGAGTTTGTTTTATTTGAGTTACAAAATATGAAGTGCCATCAGCAGACTCCACAGGAGAGTTTGCCAACCTTCTTGTGTTACAAGTATTTACACCCAAAAATCAAGGATATCCATCTAAATTTCCACACTCTGCATTCTGGTATGTTCCAGAGTTCAAGTCTCTGTCAAGATGTCCAAGTTCCATTGTCAAAGTTTAAATATTTAAAATATTTACAAAGTCCTGTATTCAAAAACTCCCAAATCATACTGTAGCTTGTTCAAAGCGAAGGCAGGAGCCAGAGGTGTAACTGCTTCAGTAGTGTGAGAAAATAAGCAGAGCTGGTGGAATTACAAGGAGCTGTTAAACGAACGTGGTCCTCTACAGGGTCTCCGTAGTTTTACAAGTTTACTCTTCCTCCTCTAAAAGAAAGCCTGGGTGAGGAAGTCTGTACATAATTTAAAATTATAGTTGAAATGTCTTTTTAGCCATCGTGGTGCAAAAGCTTCTATGATCCTTTCTTATGAAGAAATTTATGACACAATCAATGTAAGACATGAAAAGAAAAAAAGGCCACCCAGATAGTTGCTCATTCTTGTTCAAACATCCTGATTTTTTTTTCTTCAGAGCATCTCCGAACATTAAAATTAAACTCCAATAAATAGAAATACAGCAGAGAAATGGTCAAATAAGACTGATTCTGGTTTGGTCCATCCCTGAGTTCTTTTGAGGAGGACAAAAATACCAGACAAAGAAAAAAAAAAGACTGATGGTGTGGAAAAAAAAGCAAAAAGCTGATAGGGTACATCCTACACATTCCCACTGTGTCCAGCAAAACAAACAAAAATTTTTTTATATTCCTCTGGTTTCCTGAGGCTCATCGGCAAGAACATCCATCGATTGGGCAGATCCCAGCGGTTAAGGTTACACAGAGGTGATGACAATCATGAGGTGTGGCGAGATGCTGGAGATCCTGTTGAGGAGGTCGGGGGCGAGCTGGGACAAGTGGCTCTCTGAAAATTCGCATGGTGGGAAAATCTGTAGCACATAGGCAGGCTGGAAAAACAAAAAACAGCAATTACACATTTGAAATTAAAAGAACCAACAAACAGTTTTGTATTCATGTCTATTTTCTTCAAAGTGAATGAATTGCTGTGCTTGGCATCTCGAGTCTGTGTTCCAGAGTCATGAAATAAGATAGGCTGAACTTTGTCTGCTCACATCAGCTCTAAATTAGCTCTTATTTGAGAAACGCATTAATACTAGTTCAATTTTACAGACCAATTCAATACCCCCCAAACCCCACTTTCACTTTCTGATGATCTGAATAGTATATGGAATTCCACACTGAAATACTTGTTTTGAAAGGAAACTGTATGAAGGGCACACACAAATGATATGTACAAATAATCAGTTAAATTGATCTCTTGTCATTAAATGAAGCAAACCTTTACACATATCAACAATCATGTCTCACCTGATTGGAACCTGGGTTGGGGATATTGATAATACCGGCAGCCAACTTTGTCTGCAAGTAGTTGATAAAAGCGGCCTTAAGAGCTTGGGTTTGGTTTAGGACATCGTCTTGATCTCGTCCACATGGCAGAGCAAGAAGAAGACAGAAGTCACTGTCCCCCTGTAGAGGAGTAAAGTATGCGGTTACTAGACTCCATTTAATGAAATGGGGAAAAAAATTACTCAGCGGGAGTAACACAAAAGTCAAGTACCGTCATTCTTCGTGCGACACTCTCCAGTTGTGAAGCCTCTAGTCTCATTCTCTGGACAATCCTAAGCAATGCGCCTCCTTCTTGCAGGGGCAGTGATCGATGAGCCAAAGCTTTGTTACCACAGACAAAGTGCAACTGCACTGCAGCTGTATCATTCTTCAGTGCCAGCAGGCCTTGCCACACAATGGGGTATTTCTTTTTGAATATGAGCCAAAACAAAGACAAGTATATCAGACAAAGGCAGCTCTTGTTCACACCAACATCCCTGAACACGATTTCAACTCTTGTAATGCTTTTTCTTACCGTGAGTAACTGCAGCATATTAACAGGCTGTGTCATTTTGCCATCTGGTTTTGCCTGGAGGTCTGCACCCTAAGGATTCAAGAAAACAGTATAATGTGTCATGAACAGATACTGACCAACATTCTCATGTACACTCAGTGTCCAAGTGTATTTATGTATGTCCTGCATCAAATGTTTTTTTAAGGGGAGTTAGATTTAGTTAGTTAGTTTTAGTAGTTAGTTTTAGTTAGAGTTGATTATTAGAATCATCTCTCAGTGCAATGCCAATCAATTAAAAAGCACCACGAACTGCTTTAATATTGTCATTTTTCAAGAAAAACTGACCATTAGATTCTTAGATTAGATTAGAAGAAGGAATTGCAGGACTGTTCTATGAGCCTGACTCACTGATGCTAGGTGTAACGAAGTGTATGAACTCACCATGGTTGGTGTGACACTCAGGGGTGGCTGGGTAAGTCCAACAGAAGATGTCTCTGGTATTTGAGAATGGATGCCTCTTGGGTTTGAGTACATCCCCGAGTACTCTGGGAATGAGCCACTAGGTCCAGGTGTTATTAGCTGAACTCTCTGGGGAGATGCCATTGCTTGCCCAGATTGTCGGATCCCCATCATTCCATCCTTAGAAAGTGGAGAGTGTGGCCTCTTTGCCTCTAATGGCTTTGTTATATCTTTCTCAGACATGCCTTTAGGCAACACATGTGCTCTTGGAGACAAGGATAGGGGTAAGCTGGACGGAGTCTCTTGAATGTGTCCAGAATGAGGGTCTGTTGCCGTACGATCTCCTTGTTGGTGCATGAGCACACGCATGTCTCTTTGTGTCATGTATGTTTCTAATGGGACATTCCGCAAAGGCCCACGAGGATCTGACTGCATAGTATCTGGTTTTAGCTGTGTTGCAGATTGTCTACCTGTAGCCTGGTGAAAGCGTCTGGCTTCTTCCTGTTCCCCTTCATGACCCCTCAAAGAACCAGGGTTTACCTTGAGAACCTTATCTCTGCCAACAGCCTGTGGTGAGGTGGGTCGTGGCTGCATGGGACCAGACCAGGGAGAGGCAAGAGGCTCACTATGCATCCCATAGCTCATCACAGAGAGTGGTGGAGTATTGACGCGAACTTCTCCTTGGACAAGATGCCCAACTGGAATTGACTGATTAACACGGTGAGGAGACATCCGTCCCAAACCTCCAGGCACACTGTGAGGTGGCATGATAACAGACTGCTCTGGATGATGCACACCAGTAATAAACGGTTGCATGGCAGGAATGCCAGTGGATAGCATCACTGGTATGCCCTTTGGTGATGAAGATCCTATGGGTGAGGACACTTTAGTAAACTGAGAGTGTGGATGACCTGACTTGCGAGGTGATCGTGGCTCCTGTTTGACCCCACTGATATGTGAAGGCGCTCTTTCACTGGCTGATGTAACAAAGCCTACATGGTTTCCAGGTGGAGAGGGCAAATGAGGGCTTATTGCTGGACTTATAGCAGAAGTCCAAGATGGTTTAGTACCATCTGTACTGTGAGGATCAGCACTTTCCATTTTCTTTTGATGTTTCATTGGCATGTACTCTTGATGGTAACTCATTACTTGTTGGTTACCCTGTGTGAGACGCTTCACTACTCCTTGAGGTCCAGATGGGTAAGTAGATTCCATCTTTTCTAAACCAGTGCTTTCTTGTTTAATAGAAGACAAAGTTGACTGCATCTTACCAGAATGCCCATGGTCCGTCTGTGACGAAGGCCCCTTTTGAAGTCCTGGATGAGAATGACCATACATTTCCTGTTTAATCTGAGGCATGGATACCAATTGCTGAGATTCCATGTCACCTACTGATGCCTGTGGGATCTGACTTATTTTTGCACTAATCCTCTGTGGTCCCTCAGTTTTCTGGCCTGAGTGGCTTAATACTACTACTCCTTCAGATGTATTTACTCTCAAACCTGGGCAAGAACCTGAACTAAGACTGGGGCTTTCAACAATGAAGCGTGCAGCACTTCCCCCTTCATCACCAACAGATGGCCCATGGTATGGTCCAGCATCATCTTTGCTAGTCCTATAGGTGGGTTTGGGTAGAGCGATGTCCACGCAGGGATTTCCAATGTTCATATTTACTTTATCCTCAGGCTCGGGAGGATTGCAAACACGACTGATAACAGATGTTGCAGTGGATGCAATAACAGATATCACGGACTTTGTCTCAGGAGATGGTAGTGAGGCTGGGGGTCGAACAATAGGTGGAACTGGATGAGCTGGCAGTCTACTTTCTGGTAGTGGTGACTTATTTGCAACAACAGCTGATGGAGTATTACTTTCAGAGGGGTTCTGATCGCGCAAGGTGAGCAGATTACTGGGAACAGAACTACTGCCTGGCAGGGAAATATTTTTGTGTTTCATAAGAATCTGTCTCAAGTCACTTGTGCCATGATCAGCATCCATGTTTTCAGAGTCTGAGGGTAAAGGCTGGTTTTCCTTTGATGCCAATGGAATGACAGGTGCTGAGGACACTCCTGTATCCTTAGACTGGTGGCGCCAATCTGGTGGAGAAACAGGAATTCTAATAGTTTGAACTGGTCTGATATTTGGCCTGTTAGCTAGTGGAGACAGGGAAGGAGAGCTGCACTCAGGTGGTATCGGTTGAGGCTTTGGGCATATTGGACTCTTAGGCTGGGGGTTAACTGATTTATGGTGTTGAATGTGCTCTTCAGAAGATGATTCTGACTCTGCATTCACATCTGTAGCCTTAACAGCTGCAGGCTCAGGTTCTGGCTTCCAAGTAGTAGGAGTAATAACTGCAGCAGTTGCTGCTGTTGGAGTTGTTTCAGAAACAATCTTTACACTAGAAGCTGTGTCTGCCAAAGGGGTTATCAATTCCTCACTGACTGAATGTTCTTCCTTTAAATCTTTTCTTCCTTGCTTTTGGCCCTTATAACGTTTAGGTGCTTTAGGTCTTCCCTTGTTGCCCCTTTTGGTTGTTTGGAAGACAGGCTCCTCCTGTATCTGAGTATTTGTTTCAGGTTCATCTTCCTTTACAGGCTGATTAAAGTCTTGAATTTCAGGTTCTGAACCTATATCTGCAGTAGGTGGAGGTGCTTGGGCTAAGGGTACAGTTGCTTCCTCAGCAGTTATTGAGTCAATAGCTGCCATGAGTTCTGTCTCACTAGCAGGATTCGAAGGTTTTTCTTCTTCAGGGTCACTTTTTATGTCTCTCTGTGGGGCAAGTGGCACTGGTGGTTCTGTTGGAAAAGCTGGATCTGTAAGTTTAGCAATGTTCTCAACAGCCTGTTCCAATTCCAGCTCCTGTGATATTAAACTTTTGGGGGTTTCCAGGAGTTCTTTCTTTTCCAAAGTGGCATTTTCCTTTTCTTCATTGCTGGAGCCTTCTCTATTAGAAATGGTGCACTTGGAAACATGATCACTTTGGTCACCAGGTCTGACCTTTTTTGAAGAATCCTCTTGATTCCCAAGCTCTTCATCCCCTAACTGAAGAAGATCTTTCACCTCTGTGACATTTAGCCTGATTTTGAGATTCTTGAGGACAGGAGACTTGGGAGTCCTTGTCAACTTGGTTTTTCCTCTAACAATCCTGTCTTTTTCTAAGGTGGGCTTCTCTTCTAAGAGAGGGGAATCTGACTCTTTCCCATTTGACTTACCCTCAGAAGCCTTTTCCTGAAGAACATCTTTATCTCTGCCCACATCCCTGCCTTGTTTGTCTTTCTCCTCTTTCTTCAGGTCAACTTTTATTGATGGATCTTCTTTACATGAACTTGATGACTCCTGCAAAGCCAAAGAGTCTTCATCGGTGAAATCTATTTCCTGATCATCATCCTCAGTTACCTCCATTTTTTCACTCTTCCTTGTTGATCCAGACCCTAGGACTGTGGGTATCTGGTTTGATGAACTCTTCGTGCCATGTGGGGATGTTTTCCCTTTTGATACCCGTGGGAATCGCTCACCACTTTCTGATTCATTTGAATCTGTGTCTTTATTGTCCATTTTTGGCTTCTCTACTTTAACTGTTGAACTCTCCTCACCTGGTTTGCGATTCTTTGGAGGACGACCCCTTTTGTTTGCAGGGGCTGGAGCTGGTGGATCCTGTTCCATATTTTGTTGTTGTGTTGCATCCTTGTCTGTGCCTCGTTTTCGTGCAGAGCGTGGTGACTCGGTCATTTCCTTTCCAGAACGAACTGGCGGATCATCTTCAACTGGGGTGGCATATACAGATTTAACATTTCGTCGCCTTGCTCTGCCCAATGATATGCTTGGCTCTAACATATCAGGATCAGATCCATGAATTGGAGATTTACCTGTGGACTTTGATTCAGCTCTTGGGGACGATCCACGTTTCAGCTTCTCTTTGTCAATGCGCTCACTCTTGCGTGTAGCTTGTTTCTCGGAACCAGAGATAGTCATAATAGGAACTGGAGCAACTTGAGCAGGGGACTGTTTGCACTTCTTAGTTTTTATTTCTTTTTTGTGATCTTTCTGAGGTGAGGCTGGCTCATCATTTGTGTCATTATCAATGGGCATCTGCACTTTACTAATTTGTTTCTTCTCTCCATCTGGCTCTGTAACTGCTTTACAAGTGGAATGGGTCTCTCTCTTGACTATATCCACTTCCTCTGTAAGGTCAAGTGGCATAGGACTAGTGGCTTCGGGCACTTCTGGTTGTGTTGTCTCAGTATCCAGCTCTGTTTCTGAACTACTAACAAACTCATCCTGTGACTCACGGCGACATGGCTTTTCAGCAAAGGGTGGTTTGACATCCTCAACAACATCTGATTTCCCCTCAGGTGGAGAAAGCTTACATCTGTCCACTGAGTAACTGGGTTCAGGTGCTGCTATTGGTGCAGGGTCAGAATTAGATGGGGTATCTATTTGTGGGTGGTGCAAAGGCAGAGGGGGTTCATTTTCTTTCGCCTCTTGCTTTATTTCTTCCTTTATGGAAGCTACATGGGGATATGGTTCAGGGGCTGGATTCAAGACTATGCATTTCTCCTCTGGTGGAGAAAAGTCCTTGACTACTGACTGGATGAAAGGAGTAGGTGCGAGTCTGGGTTCAGAAATCAGTTCTTCAGCCGGACTGACCGGTTTAATTTCTGGCTCTATGACGGATTCTGTTGTTTCAGGGGACTGTGATGGTTGTTGATCTTGAACTGGTGCTTTTTCCATTTTGTTATCGTCTATGATGACTGTGTCTCCTTTTGATTCCTGCAGCTGTTGGGTTTTATTCTTCTGTTGTTGCAGCCGTGTGAGTTCCAAGAAACGACTATGGAAAAGGACTACTGGCCCTGAGTCAAGTTCACCCTCTGCTGTCCCTTGATGACCAGGTTGTTGGTTTTGTGTATGCTCAGGCTCTTCATGTTTGCGTTCCAAGTGCTGAAGTCGTCTAGAGTCCAGCTCAAAGACGGGGCTGTGAAGGAAGCGGGAAGCAAATAGTTCCCTGCGTTCCTGTTCCTCCGGTTTAGGCTCCTCCTTCCTGTCATCAAGTTTGTCTTCAGATCCACTTCGTATCTTTTTCTTCTTCATGTACCAGGAGGGTGTAGGTCGAGGTGTTGATTCTACTTTCTCTGTATCCTTTCTATTGCGGAAACTTGCAAAGTGAGAATCATAATCTAAAAATGACCAGTTATCTTCTCTGGAAGATGAGAGAGATTTTGCACGTTCAAGCAGAGCCTTTGTATCAGGTGTGATGGTCTGGTCAAGTGCAAATGAGTAGAACTTGTTCCTTTCCAGGTGTGCTAGTTTTGGGTCTGAAAACCTGTCAACAACTGGCCTCTCAGAAAATGGCATAGATGTTGATGGCACAGGAGAGTGGGGTTTAGTCTCTCTGTCCTCCTCAGGATCAGATCGTACTTCCCCAGGCTCCAAGTCATGCCAAATACCATATTCCAAACGTTTACGATTGTGAATGTTTTTAGTAAGACTTCTTGAAAAGTTCAAGTCGGGTAACAAGTCAGACTTAACTCTGCTCTCCCATCTCTTTTGTTGCTCTTCTTCTACACTAAGTAAAGGTGTGTTTGGCTTGTTTACCTGTGTGTTATGTGTCCTTTTGACCAATAGCTCCAGATCTGGGTGGATTTTTTCTTCATTTTGACTTAACTCTTTCTGAGAAGGATCCACAAAGTCCTCATCTGTATGGTGAGGGAAGTGCTGATGTCCTGGAGAGGAAGAGTTGTTCCAGTCAGGATCTTCACTTTTTTGTCTAAAGCTCCGATAGACACGCTCCCTTTTAATTCCCGAGTCACTGTCAAATTGGTCTAGTTTCTTTAGTTTGTGAGATGGGAAATTATCTGTGACATCCTCAGGGGGTTTACCAACTTCATGCACAAGACTCCGATGTTCCAAGTCCTCTGTTTCACTTCCTTGGGGACTTCCTGGTTTTTCAGGTTTGTCAGACTCACGCTGCTGTTGCTGCTGGTGCAACCGCCTGTTTTGCTCCATTTGCTTGCGGTAACTCTGAGAGAGGTCAATGTCTACATGGTCTTCCTTGTTCTTAACATTTTTGTCAGGATCAGCATTTGTAGCACCAAATTTGAAAGCAGCATGGTGCTCTTGCTCTCTTACACTGCTTTGGTCTGCAGTCCCTTCATGTGAAAACCGTCTGGATGAAGTGTGCCCCGGATGCCTTTTTGACTCCAGTGGATCTGTGGATCCCTCAGGTTTCTCTCTTTGTCCTCTGAGCTCCTCTTGACCATCCTTTTGAGTGCTACTTTTATCACTTTTTGGTCTTGAATCTCTCCTTTGTGAATCTTTGTGTTTGTCAGTGTCAGACTCTTTCATATATGTGGCACTAGCACCAAATTCAGAGGACTGAACACCATCCTCCTCCTCATGCCTGCTTCTTTTCTGACGAATAGTTCTTCCACCAGAATCAGCAAAGCGCCTTTTCCTTGCAGCAAGGCGATCTGAATCCACTGATGAATCTTTTCCATCACTTCCAACATCAGACTTCAGATGTTTCTTTAGTCGATTTTTTCCATCCAAGTCTGAATTCTCACCTTTACTCATTTCAGATCTTTCACTTTTCACAGAGTCATAATGAGCAGCTGACACCTGATTTGCAGTAAGAGAGTCTCCATCCCCCTTAGATTTCTGCCTATCATGAGCATCTTGGTCTGATCCCCTTCCTCTTCCAGACCCTCCATCAAAACCAGCATCAAGCTCTGTTTCGGTTAGTGGGTTAGATGGGGACTGGCCCTTGGCTTTCCTTGATTTGATCTTCTCAGCTTTGTCTTTTTCACCTTTCTCTTTTCGCTTAGCACGTTTGGTTTTCTCTGCACCAGCCACACGATCTGGTTGACTGCTTTTCTCACTCTTATCACTTTTTGAGGCATGTTCCACCAGGGTCTTTTCAGATTTGTCAAAGTGTGGTGGTGACAATGAGCTTACACTACCACTTCGCTCTGAGGACTGGCTGTAAACCCGTCGTTCTGAGTCTCTAGGAGCACGATCAGATGGTGAAGGTGATACTGTAGGAGTGATAGGTCGTCTTGGATGGGAAGGACTCCATCGGCTGCGGTCAGCCTCAAAACGTTCTCGCTCTCGTTCCCGCTCCCTTTGAATATATGTGTATTTTCGGATGTCTTGCTCAAAGGGGTCTCTGTAGTCCCTGTAGTCTCTTGGATCTTCATGATAACGTGGGTCAAAGTGATCCCCCTGATAGTGTTCCAGTTCAGAAAACCGGTCTCTGCTGCGAGCAGCATAATCCCTTCGAGCATCCTCTGGATAGATGCCAGGGGTTCGTATATTCTCGTAGTAGGCCCTCTCTGTAGTAAATTCATGGTATGGTGTTCTGCGGTCCTCTCTGTAGAGTGAATGTAGAGAATAAGAAGATAAAAAACTTTCAGATTAAGAAAAGTTCTAGGTTATTTTACAGAGGAAATGTGGTTCTACAAATTATTATACCACATCAGACCTATTTTATCAAGCATATAGTCTAAAAGAACAAAATAGCCAACATTTATAAAAATGTATTCATGTGTGAAAACTATCCACTGCAAAGCATTAACAATATGGCTAATTTACCGTCGTTCAGGAGGAATTTCGTAGAAGTCTCTTATGTCTTGACCAGATGACTGCATTGATCGGTAGAATGCGATCTGGCTCTCTTGACTTGCAAAATCCACCTTTTATAAATAAATACATTATCAAAATAAATCAATATATACATATATCTAAGTGCATAGAAAATACTTTTCACCAATAAACACAATACTGGTTATTGTTTACCTTAATTTTATTGCCACCAATCTTCCAACCTTTGGTCTCCCTTACAGCTGCCTGAGCAAAGTCTGTGTTGTTGTATAAGATGAGAGCCATCCCTTTCAATCTATCAAACACAACCTTAAAAGAACAAAAGGATACATTTAGAAAATTTGAAAGCTACACATGATTTAAAGTATTACAGCAAATCTTTGGAAAGGAAAAATGTAACTTTACCTTAACCACATGTCCATAGCGACAGAAATGTCGTGTGAGGTATTGCTCTGTAATACTGGTTGCCAGACCATCTAGCCAAACGCATGTTGTCGGCATGCTCTTACCAAACCCAAGCTTTAAAAGGAGAAAAAGAACAATATACAAATTACATACAAAAACTGATTACATGAGTCAGTCATGTTCCTATTGTTTACTATAAAAATGCTACCTTTAGTCTGTTGCTGCCCAAATACTCTCCATCCATCTTCTTAATAGCCTTGCAGACGCTGGCAATATCAGAGTACTGCACAAAGGCATACTGTGGAACTCCATTTACTTTCTTGATGTCAATGTCCTTGAGGAGAAAAGACAGAACAACTAAGGCCCATATCAAATGTAAAATTTACCAATTTAGAGTACAGAGTCAAATGGTGCCATACCACAATTTCACCAAAGCGTTGAAAGATGTCAAGGAGTTGTTGATAACTGGTGGTCTTCTCAAGATTGCCTATAAACAGTGTTCTTGTGGCCTTTGGGTGGAATTCATCTATCCGCCCATCCAAGGGCCTGAACTCATTTTCACTTTCCGTTTCTGAGAGGAAGAAGATGATTATCATTAATATCACCAACACACTTCTAAAATTTATTTTATTTTCCACTATTCTACACCACCAGCAGATCATACAATTTTCAGAAATGTTTTCTGAATTCTTCTATTGGCATCTAGTTTTCACAACAATAGTTTTTCGTGGAATTGCCGCCACTTACCTGGACCATTCCAGGCAGTGACTTCAATGAGCATGCCAAAGAACAGCTTTCCTTTGGAGACACTGAGGGCTTTCTCTTGGTCTTCTTGTTGTCTGAAGAACACCAAACCATAGCGGTCCTCTGAGGCTCCATGGATCTGCACTGAGGTCACTTTCCCATGTTTCTTGAATTCATGGAAAAGTCCATCTTTTAAACTTGTGTCTGCATAGGTCAAAAACAAAAGATTTGTTATACTTTCACAGCTTTAATTTCGTTTACAGTGAGTCACTTCTTACACTTTTCTAAAACACCTAATTCTTACTGAAACTGGATCATAAATACTTGTTACAGTGACATTGATGTGAGTGGCAAGTCTGTATAATTGTAACATCCATATATATCAGCCAGAGTGTCTTGTGAGGAGTCATAGGTCAAAGCTTGAATCAGAAATATAAAACCATGCCCACCTGGAATTTTTTAAGTTTTACATTTCTTTCTC
>JAVQJZ010196194.1:0-17125 GCA_036025355.1 Leiopotherapon unicolor | reverse complement strand
TGTATCCAACTTGAATTTATATAACAAAGACCATATAATCACGGCCCCTCAGCTTCATTACTAACTGAGCTATTAGAACAGACTTCCAATACACAAAAATACACAATATAAGTTATATTTATATACATTTATTCTCCCTCTAGATTCCCCGTTCGCTCTGTTGTTCTTTCTCTGATGTCTCACTGCTGCTCAAGTCATGTAAAGGCTTTGAAATGTGTCCGATTGTGATGTGCAACAAATATCATACTAAGCTATAACTGTCAAAACACCAATTACACTCAACCGAAACACCAAATTTTACAGCTGCTTCTATCTTGTGACACAAACAGCACGGAGCCTTTTTTCATGAGATAAAGGATTTCACTCTGCCTGGAGCACAGGAGAGGCTGTTGTGATCAATATGCGTGTATATGGATGTGCGTATATGTGTGCACTGCATGCGTGGGTCTTAGCATCCAGGAAACACATAAGCCAGGATTAGCATCGGAAACACATAAGTTGATTATATTAAAAAAAGTGTCTGCCTGTATATGTTTACCTGTGGTAGTTTTTTGACAGGAGCAGGGCCACAGATTCTGCAGCAGCATGTGAATTTTACTCGTATACTTTTTTTTTTTTTCCGGTCCCATTTAAAAGATGATTTAAAGCCGCATTGAAGCCCTCTTCCTTACTGATGTACAACCATTCCCAGTGCGGTTCACAGCATCTTCTTCCCTGGGTCTGAGATATGAACAGTAACTTCATTGCATCAACGCGATGTATCAACGTCGAAAGCCCGGCGGCATTAAAAATAGATAAGAGTTTGAACAGAAATGTGGTGGCATATAAGACTGTAATTGCTCCTGGCGAACACTACATCACGCCGGGAGGTTGCTGTCGTCTCAAAGCCCTGCTGATCTGTGCCTCAGTTCAAGGCAGAGCCGAGGCAGAGCTATCTCTCCTAACAGCCTGAGCTCCCTCCATCTCCCTCTCCCCGCTGCTCCGCTACAAAAAGTCAATTGGATTTCAAATTGCGGAGGAGCACACTCGATTAATACTTAATGGCTACAGCGGGCCGCGCTTGTCTTTGTGTCCGTGCGAGGTATGATGAGGGCGACACGCGTGGCCTCGGAGCTCTGACGCCGACCTCTGACACGTGGCCTTCAGTGAGGTCTGAGTCTGAATTTCTCTGATGCTATCGTTTCCATGCCGTCAGATTGTGGGGGATTATCCCTTTGTCTCGCAAAGACAAAGACAGAGACATAAAGTAAACGTCAAAGGAAAACGGAATCATAAAGGGACGTTAAAGTGGCTGGAAAGCGTACAACAAAGTTTTAGAGAGTCGTGCCAACTAAAGTAGGTGTGTAGACTGTGTATAAAGATGGATGACACATCTCCACTTTCTCCGTGTACAAAAGTAAAGCCAAAATATCTCAGATACGGGCGATCACATCACTCTGCGCACTAATGTTAAAGGCAGAAGTAGAGTGATCAAGGTCTGATTAAGACCCACCCGACCCAGTCTGTAATCAATATTTAGAAACATCTTTGGGAAAGATTTATTTGACATGCACTTCAATTTTGTGTTGTTATGACCTAAAAAAAAATAGGACCGACCACAAGGGGGCAAATGGTTTTGGCTTTACTTTTGGTCAGTCATCGATCTTTACAGTCTGCAGAATTGAGGAAGCCAAATCTTCTTTTTCCCTTTTACAGTTCGCCTGACGTCTGGTTCAAAGTTGGTGCTAGCTGTGCCACAGTACAATGTATATTGCATCTATGTGGCTCCAATAATGCCGCTGATTGAAGGCAGCCAGATTTGGAGGCTTCAGGACGCAAAAACGCTGCAGTTTGTAGCACAGACTCAACCCTTCGCTCTCTCAAAACTCAGACTGCGCCTTTTTCTGGTGAAGTGATATCCTCCATCTGAGTAGTCCATCGAGATCCATCAAGATCAAGAGGGGTGGGACGCTGAGAGAAAGGAAGAGGTAGATGAAGGAAAGTGCGAGGCGAAGTGGGAGACAGAGAGATTAAAATGTGTCGACAGGTCATCTGTGGAGGGGGAAAAGTGTGTTAATGTCACTATCTGAACACTTCAATTTAGTTGAATCTACATATTATTTCACTTATATGAAATACTTGAACATGCACAAAAACAAACCCAGATGTGCAAGAAGTGCAAGCATCATCTATACAGCACATGTACATTACATTACAAAGTGGCGTGGCAGCTGCTTCCCGGATGAGGCTTTTTTTTCTCTTAATATGTTTCCTGTGCGAAAATTGCTTTCACCCACTTAGTCAGCAAGCCATTTATCCTTAGATACTCTCCGACAATAAGCTCGTACTAGCCCAGCTCCTCTTTATTCAAACGGCTTAACATCCTACTGAGAGACATTATTCTACATTGTCCCCAGCACCAAAAGCATTTGCCATTTAAAAAAAAAAAAGAAAAAGAAAAATTACAAAAGGACACTCACGAGGGTAGTAAATGTGAAACGTGGCCATAACTTTGCTCTCTCCCATTTACATTAACAGTGCATACTAATGAGATGAGTCATATAATGTGTCAAGGAAGGGGAGCATATGGAGGTGTTGGTGTAATCATTGTTATGGTACATGTTGTGATACAGCTCAGAGCGCAGGTCGCGTCTTAATGCCGCGTGAATTATTAGCAGCTGTGAGGTGTCACTTGTGTTCAGTGTGTGTTCAGTGTGTGTGTGTGTGTGTGTGTGTGGGAAGAAGCTCTGTGCAGTCACGATGAATTTCTGAAAATCTGGTAGTAAAGTTGTCAGAATAAGAGACTTTTTAAAGGGATACTCCACAGAGTTATTCTGCCTTAGTGAAAATTCCTCAGCTCCTGGAGACTGATGAGAGTCTTCTGCAGCTTTTTTCGACGCAGAGAAAGTTTCTCGTGTGAAGTCATCTGAGTAATCTCAGCTTGAATGCCTCGTTTTCCTATTTTTTTTATTGTATGCATTCTTATTACTTTTTAAAATTCTGATGCTTACATTTCCCACAATGCAACACATTTGGTGTGATATTTTAGCTGAGTTATGCTGCTAGCTTTGAGCAGAAATTGCCTCATTTTAGTCAAAGATTTGCACAGTTTTGTAGCTTAGAGACACGCAGAGACGCACTCTGAAATCTGAAGCTGTTTGGCATTTAATTCTTCGTCATTTTTAATTAATGTTTTGCAATTTTTGCATTCCTGAATCAGCATGTCCCCTGATAACTCATTAACCTGAAAAACAACTCGGATTATGACTCTAATTATGTACGTACAGAAATAGTTTATTTATTGATAGACTGATGTTACAGCAAAAAAATTTGCAGCACTGTCAACATTTTCTTGCTCCAGCTTCTGAAGTGCACGAATATCCTGTTCGCCTCGTTTTGTATCATCGTAAATTAAATATCTGCGGCTGTTGGACTGTTGCGCCTTTGACACAAGGATCAAATAAGAAGCACATTCAACAGCCCTCCATGACACCGTCTTTGTACTGTGAAAAATGAGTATTAACAGTGTTTAATACGGGATATGTTTCATGCTGATATGCAGACAGACAGAGGAGATGCGCGTTGAGCTGCAATAACGTCGGTTTCTCGGTGGGGGTGTGGGCGGGCTCGACAGATAAAAAGATTTACAGGAGTCCAGATACCTGTAATCCCTCTCGGTTCTGTCTCTCTAATGCATCTCATACCCCCGGCCCGAGCTCATCTCTGTTATCGGTGCATCGAGCTGCGAGAGTTTGGCAGCCTGCTTCATTTACGATTCCAGCCGGGCCTAAAAAAAAAAGGTTCAAGAAAGTCATAAAGATAGCAGACCTCTGGCTGCTCTGTCTTTCTGCAGGCCGGGGCTGATATATGTCGATGTGTGTTTTTTGGTAGGGGTGAATCACAGGAGGCTTTTTTAATTTCTTTTCTTATCCGCTACGGGACAGAAGGAACGAAGGCTGGAAGGATGATGGACTTCTAAACAGGGACGCCTGCCAAAGACATGCTAACAGATGTGGAAAATGTCAGGCTTGATAATACACATTTTCTTTGATCTTCTGCGAGGCATCCTGCAGAGGCAGGGCGTCCTGCCAGGAAACGCGCCGCCATCTCTCCCCACCCACCCTCCAGCTCATGTGAGCATTTTCTCAGCTGTCACATCATATGGACGGCTGTTTGCATTACCATCTATTCATTAATATTAACCGGTGCACAAAGTCCCCCCATCATCCTGGGCAAACATTTGCATCAGCGTTTCTGTGGCCTGGCGAGCGTGTGTGTGTCTTTTTAATTGGCCATGAGGAGCTCAACTGCTTAGCCTTTGAGATCATTGAGATTTTGATGTGAGATTTGCATGCGCTAACCCCGGCGCATGAAAAGAGGGCCATTTGCATGACGAAAGGGGGGAGGGTGACTCGCTTAATGACATTCACACATTTAGTGTGACGAGCTATGAGGAGGAGGATTAGATTTGAGCAGCGTCACAGGTCTCTTTTCTTTTTATAGGCCTCTTTTTATAGCTTCCTCTTGATTCCTTTATCGCTTTGATCATTGCCTTTTAACCGGCGCCCGCTTTAGCGTGATTCTTCCACTGATAGCACAATCAAAAAGACCCGCCGTGCAAAATCCCAGGTTTAAGCTGAACTGTCTCTGAGACAAACCAGTCAACATGAAATGTGACTTTTCGGCTTTGAAACGTTCAGATATGAGGTGTTTCTTCTTTTTTTTTTCCATCACCTGCATTACAACCATTCATATGCAGAGGCCCGAACTGACTCCTCAAGGGAAATTAATACGGAACGACAAGAGTGATATGATGCTGTGGTAGTGGGGCAGGCACACAGTAGGTCAGTATTGTGGGTGGGATGGTATAGGAGCAGTCAGCTGCATTTTAAACAGGCGAAATGCATCGAGGTTATTGTCACTCTAATAGCTCCCCGTGAATAATCTTCACACATTAACACACAGTCTAACCTTCTGTTTTAAACACACACATTGTGGGACACGTCCTGCCGCCTTCAGGTTCTGGGTGTGTCCGCAACCATGCTGACATCTTCGTGCACAGTTTTATGGCCTGCAGGGCCGAGCATTTTTTTCACTTGAGAGGAGAGCAGGCACTCCACTTTGCCACTTAGTGCCGCGTTTGTTTTGGTAATTTATCAGACAAAGAGGAAAGAGAAGAGGGAGCAGCAGGCCGTGGCTGCAACACAGAAAGGAGGCATCTGAAAGCAGTTTTCCCCAGGTGGGATCTGATCTCTGTTAAAGGGAAGGATGAGGCAGGAAACACCAAACCACTGCATAATGTATGCTAATTAAACATCCTGGCTCATGACAGGCTGTAGAAAGATAAATCCATGTTGGGTTTTTTTCCAGAATCAGGAGACAGTAGATTCCTGTGAATGGGGATGCTGGCTCATAGAATTTCAATTAAATGATATAAAAACACAACAGTCACAACAGTTGGTTGCAACACTGTGAGGTGACATTTCCAGCACACCGTCCCCACTGGGCTGCAACACACACACACAGACAGAGCACACTGGATTCAGCACCACGGACAGTGACATCAATCGTTGGTCGGTTTACGGGTGGCAATTTGTCACGAGCCCACACTGACGCTGCGAGAGAGACGGAGGACAGAGGTGTTCAGCAGCGGGAGGGAGGAGGGAGAGCTGCTAAACGACATTGTTATCTCAAATGTTGCTTCAGTGAAAGAAACATTTGTGACGTCATGATAATGATGTGAGAAAAAGCAAGTGATGCTGACACTCAGCAGCAAATGATAACTGCTGGAAGAGGGAATTTTATTTGGTTATCTTTCGTATATGTTTGTGATTTATGTATTTTGGGTGTATCGCTGGATGGTTCTGATGAGAATAAAGTTTCGGAAAGAAAGGATCGTTAAGGTAAAGCACTGCATTTAAGTTTAGAAGAAGTATCTGCACGTAGAGACAGATGAAATGTCACAGAAAAGTTCATAATCTTAGCACTAAAAACACTTAAGACATAAACGAGTCATTCTCGTTCATTTCTTTTGGACTGATTTAATAACTGTTTAGTTCATAAAATGGCAGGAAACAGTGGCAAATGCCCATCTGCAAGCACAAAGTGTGATCTTATTTTTTGTTGTGGCCACAGAGATCAGATCAGATGTGATGAGAGAACCAGAAGCTTTTTGTCCAACTTAAAGTCAAATAAAGCTACTGTTTTTAATATTTCAAATACTGTTGCACAGCTGGAACAAAAACATGATTATTTAGTTGCAGGCTGCTCTAAAACATTTATACCGTGCTTCAGAAAAACAAACTTCAGAAAACTGATTCTTCAAGATGGTGACATATCAATGTTTTATTCCCTACGAACCAGTGTAGACAAAAAAAGAGGATGAATAAAACAGCATTTATTCCTCGATGAGGCGAAATGTCAGTGTTGCTCGTCCAGCTGTCATTATGAGCAATATTTATTTATGAAAATGTGACTGCATAACCATTTCATTCTCTCTTGCTCTCCCGGACCAGGCAGAGGAATGTGGCCTCCAGAAAACTGTGAGTATGTGGACAAACAGACACCACACACATATGTGACATGTGATACATATAAACTTAAACTGACACAGAGTGGAAAACAACCAAGTGTTATTATTTTGCAATATCATGGTTTGGTGAAGTACAGAAACATGTGGACAGAATTGCCCATTTTTTTTGGTCACGTATGCACAAATTACATTAAGAAACACCTGCAAGTGTCACAATCTGCTGAACAAAATCTCATTAAAACGGAAGATGGATTCTGTTTGTGTGTTTTACCCCTGTACAGGAATATATATGCCCATCAAAATAAAATAAAAAAAAACCTGCAGGTGAGACTACACTTAGTACCTGGCAGAGACCATCTGTGTGGCAGGAGGAGGTGAACATGGAGATTGAGGTGAAGGAGTAAAAAAAAAAATCAACCACAACAAAATATATTTTCTGCTGAATGAAGAAGCGTGAACTCATTGATGCATGTGTGGAAAACACTTTTTCCCCCAAATGTTGTCATCAGGATTAGGAGACTTTTTCTTTCAGTGTTTTTACTTTTTGTCATATTTTCAGACAGATGAACAACTTTATTGAACTGTATTGAATTGTATATAATGACTAAATTTTTTAATCATTAGTCATAAAACATGCATGCATTATCACCATCATCTTCATTATTATTATTATTATTAGTATTATTATTATTATTATTATTATTATTATTATGATATTGGGTCTGCACACTGGAGGAGGGGGGTGGGGGGGCAGAAAGAATTGCACAGCTGCAACTTTAAGACTCCTCTCGCCTCCCCCCCCTCCTGCTCCGACAATGGTCTTTTCCAGCTCCGGTTATCGCAGCAGAATTTGTAACGTGCCATAATTCTCCGAACCGGGGCGGGCGAGCATGCAGGCGTGCGTGCGTGCGTGCGCGTGAGCGTGAGCGAGTGTGTGTGCGCGTGTTGCACCGTGCGCGCGTCGCCCCGGAAATCAAATGTCATTACCCGACGCGGCTAATTTGGCGACCGTCCCCCCCCCCCACCACCAGCACCAGCACCAGCACCAGCACACTACCGCCACCGTCTCCTTCCCCCCGCGCGCGCTCCTCTCCTCCTCGCGCCTCCCGACGATGCCCGCGGCGGCGGCGGAGTCCGGCCGCACCTTCCCCGCTCCCGGTCTGAAGCAGCCTCCCCGGATCCGGATCGCGCGGCTCCTGGCTTGATGGTGCAGCTCCTCGGAGGGGGGACCGCAGACCGCCTCTGATCCGCCGCCGCTCCCAGCCGAAGGAACGAATTGTGAGTGTGTGTGTGTGTGTGTGTGTGTGTGTGCAGGCTTGTGACCTACATTGAACTGAAAACCTGCAGCTGAAGGTGATTTTTAAAATGATTTTATTATTTTTCCTCTTCACATCCTCAACTCCGGACTGATGCGTGATGCTGGAGGAGGAGGAGGAGGGGTGTGTGTGTGTGTGTGTGTGTGTGGTTGACATTGTCGGAGCTCTGCAGGAGAAAAAAGAAAGGAGGAAAAAAAAACAAGGCAGTCAGAGTGGAGAGGAGACAGAGGAGAGAGTTAAAGAGGGGGTGGGAAGGTGGTGTAGGAGGGGGGGGGGGGTGCAGACTGAGAGGCTGGCATGATGTAATGCACTTGAGACAATAGCCAAGGATTCTCCCCCAATTATCATTTCAGAGGCTGAAGGAGGGGAGGTGATGTTACACTGATGTGTGTGTGTGACCAGCGACGCAGTCAGGCCGCACACGTCTGTGTGTGTGTGTGTGTGTGTGTGTGTGTGTGTGTGGTGTGTGTGGGTTATAACAGTAAAACAAAAAAAGAAAAAGAGAAGCTGTCATAGGAGGAACAGCTGCCCCTCCCATAAACATTATTATTAGAGGCTATTATAGAGATGCAAGGAGGGAGAGAGAGCATCAGCAGCCTCTCTCATGTCATCCATCCCTCTATCTAACACCCCCCTCCCTTTCCTTTCCTTACACACACACACTCATACACACTTCCACTTCCAATGAATGAATGAATGAAAGGACACACTCATGCATGTGCCGGCTTCTTCTTCCTCTTCTTCTTTTTCCCAGGCTGGAGGGGTTAATCTTCCTCCGATCTCACAAAACTAACGTCAGCATGTGCTGGCAGTGAGGGGAGGGTGACGTTTCGTTCGCTGGGATTACAAGCCGGCAGGAGTTAGTTTTTTGTGGGGGGTTTTTTAGCGAGTGTGACACGGACGCAGAAGCGTGATTCGAGGGTTTGAGGAGTGCGACTCCCCCGGTGACGCTGTGCAGACGAAGCTCTGATTACTCTGAGGTGTCATGCGGAGGGGTGGCTACCTGTGGCAGAAGCGTTTACGTCTTTAAGGGCGTCTTTTGAGGGTTTGGATGGTTCGTAGATTAACTAAACCCTCCATGATGAGGGTTTGGCGGTGGTGGCGGGCGGCGTGTTTCAAATCAGCTCAAGCTTTTTTTTTTTTTCTGTGTGTGTGTGTGTGTTCACCTCGATCTGTGCTCTTATTCAATCTCTATCGATTGACGGTTTGCGTGACCTTGCTGCAGGGCGATTGTGGGCGACGTTAAAGGCTACGCGTTGTCCTTTCATGCCTCCGTGTGCATGCAGACTTATTTTCAGTTCAGCACACAGCCAGTGAGCGCACACACACATCAGAGGACACACACAGAATGACTCCACCTCTCCCCCCCCCCAAACACACACACACTACCTGCTCCTCCTCCCTCTCACAGATGCTCACACACACAGGTGGAGGTAAAGCGCACTCAGACAAATGTAGACACACACATGCATGCACACACGCGCACACACTCGATGCCTCCTCTTCCTTTCCCGCCTCCCTAATGGAAGCTGGCTGGGTGTAACTCTACACCATCCTCCTCATCCCGTCTCTGCCTCATTCACTTTTTCTTTTACCGCTCAGCGTTCACACGAGGACGTCAGTCACAGCAGAATACACGGAAACTGTATTTTGTGGTAGAAAATGTATCTTTGTGACTGAGCTCCATCTCTGCAGTTTGTGATTTGGGTAAGAATAAATAACATGCCAGGAAATAAAAAGCAACAGTTGTTGGTGGATTAGCCAAATGTTCCCTTTTCAAAATAAGAGGAAATCGAAAGTATTCAGATTCAGTTCAGATTAGTGTGTTTTCCTCAGAGTTGTTGTCTTCTGCATCCAACTTCACGTGTGCTTATTGTGGCTGGTAAAATGAAACACCCGACGAAGGTCATTACATCAAACTACCTATTAAATTGGGTGCCGGTGTTTGCGCCTGCAGGACATTATTTTTCATTTTTGCACAACTGTCAGCACGGCGTTGTTCTAATAGTACTTTGCAATGAGATTGATTATTGATTTACAGAAATCTGTATTAAGTGACGCCTGAATGCTGCGTTTCTTTTTTTTTTTTAGTCCTCAGCAGATTGCGATAATAAAATTCATGCAAGAAATATTGAATGAAATTCCAAATTAATTTATTTTGATAGAACTAGTAAATGTGAAAGTATTCAATTTGAAACTAAACTCTATATCTCTCGACTCTTTAGCTGCTAAACGCTCCTCTGCATTCACCTGCTAGAGGCTAACTTTGTCTGTTGTTTGGTTGTTATTAAGTACTGAGGACAGGCGATTTATCAGTTTGTCACCAGATATTACTGAGTGTAAAACAGAGTCAAAGTCTGCTTCATTGTCAGTTCTGCAGCATGTACAGGAGAACTGAAGTTCTCTCACACCTTGGTGCATGAAATGCAAAAAATAAGCCAACCACAACAATCAATCAATCAAACTAGAAGAAATAAGAAATAAGACAAGGCAAATTACAGTCAGTGCAAATACACACTATGGTTATAGTGCAAAAGAAATGGAGTTAGCATATGGTCTAATAATAAAGTGGGTGTGTGCTTAATGAGTTCCTAAGGGTGTCAACCTGAGGGTGAAAAGTTCAAGTGTTGATCATCAGCACCACCTCACCAGCTTGCTTGGCCATTTATTTCCCCCAAATCATTTGACCCGTCGTTCATATAAAATATTGATTGGTGCAGCTTTAAAGTGGAGCTTTTTGTGGAGCTGACAATCACAATGTTGAACTCTTAATTGCAGAGTTAAAAATGCGATTGTCCGACAAAGTAAGGACTGTGAAGTGTCCTTGCTGCTGCCCTTCCTCAAACTGGTCACGTGACACGGTGGCCATCATGGCTTAATGCAGCGTTTGTTTAGCTGTGCAATGCGCCTCATTTTTACTCTCCCACTATCCAAGAGCCTTTCACTGTGTCTGCAGTGTTTGTGGTTTTAACCTGCACCATTGGCGTCAATATTATTTTTCTTCATGCATGGGTGTTGCATCACCCCCCCAGTGCTGCAGGTCACAGATCAGCCTGGCAGCGTTTGAGACGGGTTAATAGTTTGCTCCATCCACTCAGTGGCCTCGCGCCTGAGTGCTATTGTATGTTCCTGTGGCAGTGATTAAATTGAATGGACTTGAATTGTTGTTTTCTTGGCAGGCTGTCTCCTGGTTGTCAGAAGTCTCTCTGGTGCGGGGAGCCATATGAATGGGATTTTCTCAGCGCTATGAGTGTGCCGCGCAATCTGGTCCGCTCCATTCACAAAAACGCTGTGTCACTCTTTTCCCACCTGTCGGCCCGATACGGATGCCAAAAGTGGGAAAGAACAGCGTGCAACAGTTTTTCCATTACCCTTTGTGTTCATCAATAGAGTCTGTAGATGCACTTTGCGCTCAGCAGTATGCCGAGGAATCAAACACAGACATTATTTAAAAGTGGAATTTCCCAGTAGTCAGCTCCCCAGGCGACCGCACAGCGACGTGTGTAATCAGCCTGGTGCTTCTGCCACTGATGTAAGTGAAGTGCATTATCATCAAAATAAAATTGGCCTAACACTCTTATTCATGTTGTGAGGATCTGAGCTTGAATGAAGCTAATAGGGTGTTAAAAGTTGACCTTGTATTCCACAAAAGATTGGCTTCCTAATGAGCTTTTTTTTTTTTTTTTTTTTTTGGGCGAACTTTGTGTGTTTTACTCATTTCCAAATGAGCATCTCCTCGCCTAATGAGTGAAAGAGTTATAAGTTCCGTGCCCGATGATAACAAAGCCTTACACGTGCTATTAAATAACGCCGGTTCTATTTTAGTGCCTCCGAAGTCAGCTCAACAAGCGTACAGAAGTGAAGCTTATCTCCAAAGCCGCAGAGTGTCGCGTTCAGTCCTCTGCTTGTTCTGCACGCGCTCGCGCTCCACACGCCTTTTGATGTTTCCCCAGGTGGCGAATACTGCTGAATTTTGCCTCACATGGCCATATATTGCTCGGGAACGTCCCGCTGTTGTGTGTGCTGCTCCTTATCTACCCTCACAATTGTTTCCCATTAATGAGATTAACTGAAGACATTGAGGAAATTAGCTGCAGCGTGCTGATTCGTCCTTTCCAAAATGGAGCGGTTCTACATAAGTGGCAAAATTTACATCTGTCCCATATAGATAGTTCACTGTCTGTTTTAGCTGTACTCAGGGGAACTCTTAAGCACCAGGGGTGTGTTGTTCATGTTGTTCTTTTTTCTCTATGTGTGTAATTTGCTGTTTTTAAGGTGTAGACAGTCATCAAAAAAAACAATAGCCAAACGTGAGGAATCAGAAGTCACAGCTTTCAATATTCTTACAGCTGGTCAGAAAATGAGACGAGCTCATGGCAGCAGTCCTTTATGTCGTCACAGATGACATGCAGGAGTCGGAATTTGGGTGTGGCAGATCATTTAAAATTTTCTTTAAACGGATAATCCAACAAGCACGGCCGCTTCACGCAGCGACTGGCCAGGTGCGCGGCGATAAGAAAGTCTTTGACTCTGTCCTCAAAGTGTGGCGGAACATGAACACTTTTGCAGACGCTGGATGATACGTTGGACAAACTAGCTCTTTTCAAGCCTGCTGACAGGTTTTTTTTAAGTGGTGAGGGAGGTGATGAGGTTATGGCAAATAAATTAAATTAAGTTACATTTTAAGCTCCGTTTTTTCTTCTGCCGTCTGCCTCACGCTGTGCCATTGAAATCCATACTTGCTGTTTACGCATGCTGCCGACGGCTCACGTCTAACTCCACGCTCGCGGTCGTGACCCGCAGCGTATCTCTGCGCTTCGAGTGCATCTTCGTCCATTTTGTGTGCATGACTGCGGCGACTCGGTGTCGAGCTCCGACCGCTGCCAAAAAGCAGAAGACCTACACTCGATATTGCGCATGAGCGATGGAGACACTGACTGTGAACCGGAGCTGCTGCTGTTCTACTAAAATGCTGCTTTTGTCACACGGGTTGTGTGAGGGTTAGTCAGATAAAACACATAAGGAAAGATCACATCGATGGTAAAAGAGCCAAACATTAAACGGGCATCTGTGATGAGCCTCTCTTGTATTAAATTCAGATTTGCTATGTGCCATCCTCCTCTGGTACTGGCATTAAATATGGAGGCGCTGCATTGACCAATATTGGTGTAAGTGGATTTTAAAGGCTTAGAGTTCTAGAAAACACCAAAAAAAGAAGCTTAATTATTTGTTCCATTTTAGATTTGATATCAAGCATTGCTTCTACCTCTCATTTGAGAGTTTGCTCCACAACTTCCTGCCGCCAGCTAGACCTCATTCTGGAGCCCTGTGTCTGAGCTCGAATCTGGCTGCTAGGCAGAAAAACAAACAAACAAAAAAAAAAATAAAGGGAGTGTGGATTTGTTGCTCTGATTGGGAAGAAACTCCTCGCTCCTGCCCCCCTGAATAATTCATTGATTGGCATATGGCATGAGGAGGAAAGCCCAATGATCCCCGCCTGTCTGTCTGTGTGCATTTCTTATTGCATCTGTGACCCACAATGTGCTCAATTGAGCGTGTTGCCGCCCCTCCCTCCTCCGACTCCTGCATAATTTTAGGCTCGCATTTAACATCTTCAACCAGCCGCGCTAAATTTGCTCGCTTAAGCTTCATCCTGTTTATACAACATTTTTAGTCTGTTGCTACAAACATCATTTTTTCCCTGCAAGTATTATTCTACTTAACGTTTGACACGCTCGTAGAATTTGGGGGCAGATTTCCTGGCGCGCATTATCGTCGCGTGCCATGATGTTGCATTGCAGGAGAAACAACATCCATCTGTGTCAATGCTATGTGAGTATCCGTGGACCAAATGGGAGTAACGGAGGTCAGATCGGCTGAGGAGGTGGCATTGTCACTAGCGAGCGCCATCTCGACAACATCTGCATCCCAGCTGGTTGCACATATTTCACACTGCCCACAGTGAGTGATTAGTGTTTATCTATCCAAGAGGATCACACTAACTCTTACCTGTCATCACCGCCTGCCTGAGAAACGAGTGAGTCGCCGCTCAAACACGCACTGCACAGACACTGCAAATACTGAGCAATGGAGGATTTCCCCCACGAAAGTGGAAATTCTGCTGTGTTTGTCGCTGGAGCTTCGCAGACAAGATGTATTTATTATTTTATCCTTTTTTTTCTGAATCTTGTGTGAGCCCCGACGCCGCTTGAATGACACAATTAAGCGGATAAACGTTTCCCTGAGTGACATGGTTCGCTTTCGGTTCTAGCGGAAAGCTGATTCGCGCGTCTGACGGCGCAGACAAAACCAGATCAGTCGGTGCACTTTCCCCTCCGTAACCATTGTTTTTTCGTAGACAGTAGAAATGATACGAGGGGCCGTCACGCCGAGATCAAAGCGTAAGGTCGCGGGAACGGGACAAAAGCCGACTGTAGGTGCCACGAAGCAGAAAAACATCCTCAATACGCTCGGCTTTCCGCACAGCTTAAAGCAGAAATAAAACACCATTAAGCAGCAAAAATTGCAGCTGGCATTTAGAGGCCGGTTTATTGGCGTGTTGTGGAGGCCGCGGTGGAAGTAAAAGGTCAGATTTTGGAGCGAACCCCCTCAGAATGTGGAAAGGAGAGCTGCCATTTTGCATTTATCAGACCTCATCCTCTGCACCAACAGTGTCAATAAGGTTTCCGGTTCAGCCTACAGACAGTTGCACAGGCTGTAGCAGGAAATCACTGACTAAAGCAGACCTGTGCAATTTAAGTTGATGGAAAGTCAGAGCAGCAAAAAAGCAGATTACCAAGAAGGGAATATACCACATACATTTTTCATTGGAGAAGATTAGCTGATTTTTCTTTTAACCAACTGACACGGGCAACACAAACATCTACGATCAGCGTCAATACTCTTTGCCTCCGGTTTGTTTTGATATCCACCGCCCGATATAATGTTTGTATGGATTTTTATGCAACCTGCCCCTCTCACTCGCCGCGCGCAGCCAACGCGTATCGAGCCACAGCCGGGAACAAATCGCTACCTTCCACTTAAAATGCAGCGCTGATGTCCCAGCCCGTCCGCCGGCTGGCCCGCTCTCCAAGCGAAAGGCTGGCACGTGCGGAGGGTCCGGCAAAGCTGCACACAGGCCCGGTCTCTCGGGTCTAAACGCCAGCGAATGGTGGCTGAATGGCCGGGCTGGTGGGAATCTGGCCGGGTGCCTGGCGAAGATATGGGAGGCCCCGTCCCGCTGCCAGAACATGCTGAGACACAGACCTGCCATTATAACCCACCCAGAGGGGGACCAAGTCTGGCCAATGGGATATTGAACTGCGTACACCTGCCCCGGGTCAACACGCTGAGTGACTACAGTCTAACATTCAGATTAAATCCAAGTAATTTTAACCTGTAGTGAAAGTATTGCGCGTATCATTAGGTAGGTAGATTGAGGAACTGAAAAAAAGGAAATAATCAAAAATCAGTTGTGATTTATGTCAGTGTTAGTTGCTCTGGAGGCCCTGCAATAAACGACAAAGATAAACGTGTACTATCTTTGTGACACTGAGGTAAATCCAGCTGTTTAGAAATAACATCAGAGGAATGCATTTATGCTTATGCACGGTGCTGGAAGTTAAATGAGAGTGTGGCCTCTGCATACAGCGGTGTCTGGATTTGGATACTTCCGTTACTATACTGTGTGTAGATGCACTTTCTTGTGTGGTGCGTGGATACTGACAGTATAGTTGTTTCAAATCAAACACGGCCATTGTGCATCTACAGGAAATGACAATCACAACATTTCAACACTTCTTCATCTTCTTCCAAAAATTGCAAACAGACGGAGCGTTATTGCCAAAATCTGAACGTGATTGTCGCCAAAATATCTGCTGCCTTGTTTTCTGACTTCAGTTCTCTTCATTTTTATTCAAGATAAATAAAAATATTTACTTTTACCTGCTTCAGTTACAACTACTGCAGCTTCCATCATCAGCTGTCTTTTCTTTTTACGCGACTGTTTGACACCTGAGATCAGAGTATTTGTGTGTGTGTAACAATTTACCATAATTTGTGGTTTGAATGCACTCACACACCACAAATAGCAAGTAGAGGAAGGCAACAATAAATACAACTGTGAACAATACATTCTTAGATGTCTTTGTCACTGGATTGGTTTTTAATGTATGATAATAATAATTTATCTTATCCTATTGAGTCTGTTGTTTTATTGTATGTCCACTGTGTTATCTGTTGCATTTTTAGTTTGCTGTGCAGCACTTTGGAAACTTTGTGTTTATTTAAATCGTGCTATATAAATAAAATTGGATTGGATTGGATTGGATAAGGATTAGAATATAAAGTTAGTGCTCTTGGAAGTTTTCTTTTTTGATGGAGGCCATGTGGTACCCCCCCCACTACCACCACCACCACCACCCCTGTTTTCAGCCTTTGTGGTAACCAGTATAATCTGATGTCAACTTCCAGTGAGAAAGCAAAGAATCTTTTAATGGCGTATCCCAAGTTTACCTCTCACGCCTCTTTAAACTTGAATAACTTGTACCTTACCTCAGCTTGCCTCGTCACGTGACTCCGTCGACGCAAACACGGTTTCAGCTCACGAGCTACCAGCCATCGGTTAGGTCGCCTCCTGAGGCGTGCTGAGGTCCCTCGGGGGAAGCTGGAATATGGCTTCACATATCCACCATAGCATAGATACGGTGTATTATGCAACTCGATCCGGGCTGGCCCATTAAACAGCACAAGCGTGAAATCTAGGGCAGAGCGCCCAGCCTCCCAAGACGTCTCTGCAGCTTTGAAACGCCGAGATGACGCTTAGCCGAGCTCCAACTGTGTCAGGCCCAGTCACACGCGCACAGCCATGCAAATAGTAATAGTGTGTATTCACACATGTGGCAGACACTGTCACGGACACACATTTGTTTTACTATGAATGTAAAGCTCATCGTTAGCGCCTCAGAGGCCTCATTCTTACTGGGATATTAATGCCGCTGTGGTACGAATAGAAAACACGGGCAGCGCGACAGCTTTGCTTTAAATCATCGCGTGTACTTTGGTTGTTTAAAGAATTGAGCTCCGTAGATCGAGACCTCTCCTGTGGGTCACAAGATTAAATATAGGTATTGTAAGATGATCCACAAGATTTGAAAAATAGCTGACTTTTCTCAAATCTTTGTCTTTTTATCTAAATATTTGAGAGTTTTATCTTCTTATAACTCTGTGTGAGAAGGAAACATCACTCTTTGCTTTTACTGCCCACAGCTCACAGATAATATATATATATATATATATA
>JAVQJZ010196167.1:0-11237 GCA_036025355.1 Leiopotherapon unicolor | reverse complement strand
ATGGTGACTTTTGTGAATCACATCTTTAGAATGTGTACATTACTGACTAAACAAGAAATTATAGGCCATGGACAGGTGTGTGTGTGTGTGTGTGTGTGTGTGTATATATATATAAATATATATATATATATATATATGTATACATAAATAAAATAAATAAATAAAAAATAGGGCTGATCTGTTGTCTCACAATCATCTTTTGAGGTCAAACCCAAATGTTTTATGCCTACAGCAGAAGCGGAGTGTAGCTTGTAAAACCAGATCAGTACAGACTGTTCCAGAGTAGGTGGTTCATTTATTTGACTGACTCATTGACACCATTTCCCTGCTGTAGGACTAATAAAGGAATCTGAATCTGATAATTCTTCTTTAATCTTGAAATTTTCTGTCACTTTTGTCACTTATCACTCATCTCGAGAAAAGATGGAAGAGGAATGTTCTGAGGGCCCGTTCACACTCATGGCACATTGTTTGCTCCAGACTTTCAGACCTTTTTTTGTTTGAACAAAACCAAAATTAAGGGTGGGAAACCTCCCCACTGGTGACAACATATGGTCTCATTTCCAGGGGGAAAACATTTCTGGTTTGGCCAACCAGACCAGTTAAAGGAAGTTCTGGGAGGAGACCTAATGTTCATTATAATAACTTATTATGACAACAAAATGAACAGAATCATTTCTCTCACACAGGGAGACATAAATAATGTAGGTAATGATGACAGAACTTAGGTAGTGAGCTTCAATGTGAAACCAAAGCTAAGTGGATACAATGGAAATAAACCTTCAGCGGTGAAAAGGTCCTGAAACCGAACTCAGCATCTGGATCTAACACAACATTGAAAGACACTGACAAACCTGAAGAAGCGACCAAAGCCCTCAACCACAACCTTCATCTTCCTCCTCTCTCGTGGTTCTGACACGGCATACAGGACACCCGCTGCTACAGGGGCGGTGACGGAGATGCCGACAAGCGTCTTCCATACCAGCCCTCTGCGCTTTCCTTCCCTGGAAGCAGGAAAGAGTCCCGGTCATCAAGACAGAAACACCATGAGGGGCACAGCTTTATCTCGCAGCCACTATCTGGTACCTGAGTGAAGTGAAGGCTCTGGTTGTTTGGAGCAAGGAGCCAGGGCGTGGGTGTCTTCGGAGCAGAGCGATGTGATGCAGACACAACCTCAACTAAAGAGAGGAACGAGGTGCAGTATGAGATTGTTTCATCCTTATCTTTGCTGGCTGTTGAGATTTTGGAAAAGCAGGTGACCTCTGTGACCTCCGGCTCTCTGACTGCCCAGCTGACCTGACATATTAGTTTTTCCACATTGGCAGTTTGCATCCTCATTTTCCCATGTAGTGATCATTCCTCTGACTGATTATTTTTTTTAGATTAATCAACTGGTCAATGCAACTTCAAAATATGCACAAAAACTGTGTTTTTTTGTAAAACATAAGGCAATTTATTGCTTATACTGTCTGAAAACCCGTTGAAAATGACTAAGACACTCAGCTTAGAATAAGATAAAACTGAAAACAGGACATAAAAAGCACTTTCAACAATCAAGTGGTTACAAACAAAAACAGCTGCGAGCACAAGTGAAAGCTTAATAAACTATTAACTTTCCAATTTATACTGATTTAGCTGGGTTGGGTTTATGTTTGGTGAGTCCTTGGATGCCCAGACTGAGCTGACTGTCACTGATACTTCTGTCATTAACTTGTATCACTGACTCCTCCGTGTGTGTGTGTGCGCGCGCGTGCTGGAGAGAGAGGGTGGGGGTCTAGATCAAGGCCAACATGACCAGCTGGGATACTTTGTTGTTTTTGTTCGCTGTCTGCAAAGGGACAAAGTGTTTCCAGCGCTGACTAATTGATGTGCAGATAGCTGTGATGTCAGGGACCTGAGCCCTGAAATATCAAACACACAGTCTGTCACTCACACACTGAGCTGTTTCCCACAACACGTATGCTGTAAGAGACTGTATTTTATTGTTATGTAATAATATACTTTTTTTACTATAACCTAATAAACCAAAATTACAGCTGCAAACAGTGCCAAAACAAGTCAGCACTTGTTTGACTGATGTTCCCTAAAGTGCACACCAAATATAATCATGATTAAGGATAATAAATAAAAACGGGAATGTCTGTTTTGGCAAATGAATCTTGTCTATTATAAAGTATACTCAATACAACAGCACTCACTTGTCCAGTTTGTCTTCTGCACACAGATCTAACAACCTGCCTCAGTCTCTGGGATCTGTTGCTAACACGACCGGCTAACATTAGCTGTTGGTCAACTAGGCGGCTGCAGCTAACGCCTCCTTCAAAGCGAGACAAAACACCACGACTTACCACTCTGCTACTCTCTGCTGTCATGTTTCCCGGGACAGTGGGGAGTCGCAGTGATTTGTCAGCGTCTTGTTTCCTTCCAGCAGAGAGAGAAACCGACTGCTGCCTCCTCCTTCATTAATAGCTAGCGTGTCTATTGGTTCAGCCCAAGAGCAGTGACAGAGCGAGATCAAATCATTCTCCAAGTACTTCCTGTTTCGCCCAAATCGTGCGCTTTATTTTGTAGTCACTTTAATATCTCCTACATATATATTTCATTTTCGTTTTGCACAGATAAATATACTCTTCTTGGAGGAATTATTTGACTTAATTTGTGTTTCCTTAAAAAAAACACAGTCTGTGTATATGTAAATACATTTGATTTCAGTTAAACTGGTAGACAGTGTATGTGCACTGGACATCACACTTGTTTAAGTTGCATATTGAAAACCTGAGTTATGATGTCACCTCATCATGCTCAAACTATGTATCATGTTTTTCAGCTTCAAGATGAGCACAGAAAAAACTTCCCTCTTCACACATGAAACTTCACAGTGAAGGTCAAACATCCGAGTAAGGTAACTATAAGCAAAAGAAACTGATGGCCATCCTCACTAGCATTTAGTGAGAGTGGTTAAAGGAGGCCCAGCCCACAGAGCTGTAACATGAGCTTTGACTGGCCTGTTACAATATTGAATGTTGTGAGGAAGAGGAAGTCATTATGAGAATCAGAATCAGGTTTACTGCCACACAAATATTCACATGCAATTGATATGTTGGCATAAAACATTTAAGCAGAGTCAGCAGAAACACATGAGGGTGAAAGCGAGTTCTGAAAGTCATAAGTCTGGATATCTAAATAAACTAGATAATACTAAGTCGACAGCAGTATAAAACAAGATAAGGACTAACCTCTAGCAACTATGTATGAAACATGAGCCTTGTATTTTGACTGGCAAATGCCTCTGCTCATGGAAGAAGCTTTTTGCAGAGAGAGTAATGGGAAGTTTGTTCCGTATCAGTGGGAGGACACGCGGTTGGGCAGATATGTATCTTGACGGAGCACTCTCTGGTGGGCGGTTTCAACATGACGTCATTGATTATCCAGAGTGGTTCGAGGCATGCCCTTGTGCTTTTAATGTTAAAACGGTGCTGCATGTATCCTCCCTTCCCCTTTGAACATTAGCTTTAACAAATGTAATTATCGACTGTGGCTTATCATTTAGGGCATAATATATAAATATAGATATATATGTATGTAAAATAATATATGACCTTGAGAGTGTGCGGTCGGATAAAAATCTTGCACCAAGATATTTTAAGACATATACTATACTATACTATACTATACATGGAGACCGGGAGATATTTTCTCAAGTTGGCACACTAACAAGAATTTACTTGATGTGCAACTATTACTTTTTTTTAAAAAAAATCCTTTCTCGTCCAATATAATGTGTTTCACTATTTTTACTTTATGCTTTGTATTCATTATATTACACTTTATTGTTATTCTATTTTGTACAAGCATTTACTTCTCATACACCTTAGATTTGTTATTCTGTTGCTGCTTGTTGTTGTGACTTTGAGCAGTTTATCGCACGAGAACTCCTCCAGGATTAATAAAGTTTTCTCTTCTTTTCTGTTGAACTTGCTTCAGTGCAGCAGAGCCCATCATTTCAATGCTGACAAACTGGGTGCAGTGAGGATGCGCCCATTCAAACGCAGCTCCACCGACAGAGCCACATGAGACATCAGTGTCATATTATTTCTGTGTTGCATTGTCTTACATCAGGCGGCTCTCTGCGGCTTCCACGCTCCTCATCCCTCCAACTGCGTGGAAAGTTGTAGTAAATTAAGGCAAAAGCGAAATATTTGGGCAGCCAGAGAGGATTTAGTCTTTAAACGCGTATCTTATCGTGGTTTATGTTTAGAAAGTGATGCTGTGTTGCCGCTGTGTTTAAAAGCAGATTTATTTTGTCTCTAGTGTGCTGCTGTCGCTTCACAACAACGTCAGACTGTGACATTCAGATAGCACCAAACCGGATACATGTGTTGCCCTTCAAAATAAAAGTTACTAAATTGCTCACTTGCGCAAAAACAAACATATACCCTATGCGAGGGAGAACTACAGCAATATGCACTCATTATAATTAATAGGGCAATGACATAGTGTATGCAATTACAACAATTGCTATTAACGAGTTTCAATAGGCTAAGCCACACGGCGCCAGTATCTAAATCCAAGTTTTATTGTGAAGCCCACGTGTAGTTCCGGTTTGTGTTGTTTGTGGCTGCAGCTCTACCGGATGCTGCTCGCTGCGGTGTTGCGCTTTCCTGTTTACGGGCGGGAAGAGCGAAAGAGGCTGACTGAAGGAGCCTCCGCGCTCAAGTCGGCGGTACATTTGTTTTATTTCTGCTCGGAGCTGGCGGCCTACGCGTTTTAATGGTACACAGCACGCTGCGAGGTCCGGCGGGTGCGTTTTAAGTGGCCTGTAGCTGCGAAGAGGCGACGAGTTTGGAGGACGCGGGGCAGATGGAGGATCCTCCCGCGGAGTCAGGCGGCGGCGGAGGAGGAGGTGCAGCGGTGGCGGCGGAGGGCCCCGCGGTGCAGGTGGCGGAGGTCTGTTGGCCGAGCGGGGCTCCCCCCCTGCGGCTGCTGGAGTGGAGGGTCAGGCCCGGGTCTCTGGTGAACGTGGACTCGGTGCTGGCGCTGTGCGGCCCCGCAGCTCCGGAGAGAGGCGCGGAGGCGAGCAGGCTGCCGGAGAGGAAGGTGAAGTCGGACCGAGCCGGAGTCGTCAAGGAGCTCTGCTGTCAGCCCGGACAGGTCATCCCCCCCGGGTGAGTCACTCCGCCTGCTGCAGCTAGCTCGGCTTGTGTCTGCCCCCCCACACACACCGCCACCACACCACCCCGCGGCCGAGAGCCTGCGGGCAACATGTCAGCTGTAGTTTTGGAGCTGCTGTGCCGGAGTCTACCTCCAGCCTCGGTGCAGCCTTAGCTAACTATCGAGCTAACTTAGCTGTGCTAACTCAACGCTAGCTGCTCAAACCAACACTGACTGTTTTTTTTTTTGGTCGGAGCCGCGTCAATTCAGGCAAAATAAACAAGCAGTGTGCTGGATATAACTTTCAAAATAAAAGCGCTGTCTTTAAGAAAACCTGTTTGTGAGTTGTTTCAGTCGTTGCGGTGATAGTGTAAATGAGAAGCAACTGTAAGCAGATTTGATAACAAACATTATATGATTTCTTAGACTGTTACTTTGCAGCTCTGTGTACGCGCAGTCATATTGACGCTTTTATTTTGAAGCACAACCCACGTGAAGTGTTGGCTCGTTTTGTTCGCCTTGACGCACCGTCCCTCGCGGGCACCTCGAGTGTGTGTTCAAGCTGACAGCTAGAGGACTCGTGAGGCTGCAGGTGTATCAGTGTATCTCAACAAAAGTGTTGTTATGATTCTGCTTCCGCCCTCTGATGCTTAACAGTGGCAGATGTGTTTTTCAGCAGCTGCTTGAAAACAGATGGTACCACATATTATAAATAACGCTGCAAAGGAACAGCTCTGTGGCATTTAGTCTTAAAATGTATCCCCGTTGGTTTGTGGAGTACAAATAATATTAAAGGAGGAGCTTTTATTGTTCAAAAATTTGTTCAAAACACTCCTCTGATGTCAGTGAATACTTTCAGCTCTGATTCAAAACTTGCATTGGCTTTCTGTGAAGAGGTGGTGCTGCCTTCAGGTGCACCTTGTAAACTCCTGCACCGTGTCGTTTGTTGTCACGGTGAAGTGTCCAGTGAAGTATTATCAAACTGGATCAAGAATCTGCAGTCATAAAATCTGAAATAAGGAGAATACTTGTTTTGAGTCAGGGAACAGCAAAGTAATGTCACAGAAGAGCAGAAGGTTAGGGCAAAAACAACTGTGAGTAAATGCACAAAGTATATGTGAGCATAATGCTAAGCAGTTAATTATTGTAAATACAGACACACGTTTGGTTGACTGGAAGTATTGAAAAATTATTTATACTGAGGACTTGCATATTGGAAACAAGTGTAATGCAGTATTACAGGAAAGTAAGTATTTACACTGACCTTTCTTTGCTCTTTTTTCCAGGGGTGTCATCGTCAGATTAGAAGAATGCAGCCATCCAATAGTAATGAAGGGTTTGTGTGCAGAATGTGGCCAAGACCTGACTCAGTAAGGAGATGCAAACACACAGTCACTGTTTTTTCAAGCTTTTTTTCTTGATCAAGCTTGGCATGAAACTTTTGATACACTTTGATTGCAAAATAATCCTACCAAAAGAACATCACACAGTCACATCACATTCAGTGAACAAAACCAGCTGAAGACTAATCGATAAGTGGTCTTTTTAAAGAAGTTATATTCCTGTACCTTCAAATTAAATATATGTGACCCCTGATGTTTGTGGCATCTTTGGTATCATTTGATACCATCAGGTGGCACCAGAGATCACAGAAAGAGAGAGCTGAGTACAACTGGGGTCATAAATCCTGTGCTCACTTCTCCTGGTGTCAGTTTTTATGAAGATGTCATGTTTGCTGTTTTAATCAGCTAGGATCCAAATATGCTAAATTCAGTGCCTGGGTCTTACTCTTACTCTTTGCAAGGTAAAATTAAGGCGTTATTGAAGATATTGTTTGAAAGACATGTTTTTTACAGTCAACGCCTCAGAGTTTGAAATATTAAACAGGAAGGACACATTTAGCGTGCCATTTGATAAGATGTTTTATGTATTTATAGACAAAATACATGGGCCTGAAGTAGTGTTAAACTGCCAACAATCAAGCAAAACGCTCGCCAACTACAGTTTTCTCTGTGCTCACTATGAACATTTTCTCACATCAAACCAGTAACTGTTGTTAAGTCCAGTAAATTGTAGATAATACTAAAAATGTGTGTGTTTGTGGAAGCTGTTTTCTTCTCAGTCACAATGTGTTCCAGGACTTAAGAGATACACAAACCACAAAATACACAACTCCCACTCTTCTTCCGTCTTAGGCTGCAGAGCACGAATGGGAACCAGCAAACTCCCATCTCCACAGCAACGGTCTCCATGGTGCACAGTGTCCCTGAGCTGATGGTCAGCTCAGAGGTGAGTCATGATGGAGATACGTGGAGGACTCGGCCGGTAGGCCACATATACCTCATATCCATTCCATTAAAGGAATTGTATGTGTGCGTGTATGTGTGTGTGTGCGCACATGCATGCGTGTGAGTGAGAGAGAGAGAGAGAGAGAGCTGCTCTTGGAAGCACAGTGCAACCAGTCCTTGCAGTATTTTTCCACCTTTCCACCATCCACCACTGTCCTGATAGTTTAGTGTCTTCATATAGAATACAAATTGAACACCTCATTGTCATCTGAAATGAACAGGAATAACACTGTTGAAATTTACTTTAGATCTAAATATCTGGAGACAGCTGGTTTAGATTATGTTGTGAATGTGTAATAAAATAATGGAAAATATTTGACATATCAAAGATGAGTTTGGATGATTGGGCTGAGTGTTTTTCCCTCCAAAATCAAAGCCAGTGCATCTAGCCTAACCCTGAAACTAAGTTGCTTTCCTGGAATAGTTAAATTCAATCCAATTAAATTTGTTAAATCTGTATTACCCTGTTAGGGCAATTACATGCAGCTGGCTTCGCGACACACACAAACAAACAAACGAACATGCACACACACACGTAATACTTTTTTAATAATGATCATTTATAATTATGATTGATAATTCTACATGGGAAAACACTGGGGTCACTCAGAAACAACCAAAAGTTGGCTGCTGAGGCTTTTTGAAAATCCATCCATTCTTCTTCATTCACTCAAAACAGCAAGCAGAACAGCTGGGCAGAGAAGACCAGCAGAGACTCCACCGGAACAAAAAGCTGGTCCTGATGGTGGATCTGGACCAGACGCTGATCCACACCACTGAACAGCACTGCCAGCGCATGTCCAATAAGGTATTACTTCATCCCATCACTCTTCTATACTGTTATCACCGTGAGATATTCTGTTCCCCCTCTGAATTTATTTAGTTTATCTAACAGCTGTTTGTTTTCTGCATTGATGCTCCTATCTCTATGGTCTGAAACATGATTATCTGCATAAAGATTAAACGTCAGACCTTGAGCAGTATAGGTCTGAGGCTTTGTATTGATATGTGTGGGCACAGTGCACAAACAACATAAAGCTGCCCTGTGGAGATTCTTTGTCAACAAACAAAAGTTATGTTTACATCCAGTGCCTCTACTAACCAGTATGTTCAATGCATGTCCTTCAGTCTTCTTATACGCCGCCTTTGTTGGTGCGTTGCCATGTTTGTTTGTTAACAAGTGTGTGTGGAGTAGGAATAAGTGTGGGAGGCAAATTGTGCCGCCCACGTCCTTGTGCACAATCAACACAAAATAGGGAGCCACAACTTAAAACATTGCTCACAGTGATCAAAAACTCTTTTGTGTCAGTTTCAGCCTCTCACTGTTGTTGAAGTCCTTTCTTTCAGAGCAGATGTGGAGATCTGTGTTATTTTCCTTTTTAAAGCAATTGTGTCACAGTGATTGTGAACAGTCTTTTCATTTCCTCTAGGGCATTTTCCACTTCCAGCTCGGGCGAGGAGAGCCAATGCTCCACACACGACTACGCCCACACTGCAAGGAATTCCTGGAGAAAATTGCCAAACTCTACGAGTTGCATGTCTTCACGTTCGGGAGCCGCCTTTACGCACATACTATTGCTGGTAACTCATTTTTTTACAATTTACAGCACTTTTTCCCACATCATAAACATTGACTACATGAGCATATAGTCTCACTGATATAAAAACAGCATGTAAAGCGTTCAAATGTTTTTACAGTGCTTTGTGGTCTGCTTGTACTGCCTGTTGGTGTCCATTAGAGGGAAGTGTCTGCTCATGCTTTGTGTTGTAGCATGCAACAAAGTTTCTATGTAACACTTGCAAACAGCACGTTAAGCCAGAAAACATTTTTGCGTTTACATTTTAGCTGGTTACCTGCCAGATGTGAAGGTTCACTCCACAATCTTTCTACTTCCAGGCTTTGACAGCTGGTAGCTGACAGGTGCTGGTTTTCTTTTAATGAAAAGACTTCAGTTTTATGATTCAAGACTGGATTATATTGAAGTGTAGGTGTTTATATGCTGTCTTTTTGGTATTCATGCTGCAGTCTTTCATCATGGTGTATATAATAGAAGCAGCCCCGGTCCAGTACTGTTCTGCCTCCATATGATGAATGTTTAATGGATTTTGAATTGGATTTTACTACTGGGCCTGATGCGGGGAGGTCGGCATGTTTCAGAACAGTGCTCCAGCTATTGACAGCTTCTCATGTGCTGAGAGGAGATTCTGGCCTGGCTGTCTTGTTCAGCTACAGTAGATCTCTGTCTCTGTTCAGGGTGCATCAAACTATCTATTTCTTTTCAGACTTAGTAAGAAAGTTAGGTTTTCTATTCTTGATTTTGTGAGGATGTACCACAGGAAAAGGTTATGAAAAGAAGGCCATAGTCTTTGTAAGAGCTTAGTTTTGTTAATGTGACAGAGACATTCTGTGGAAATCAAACAGCATAGTCTGCTGTGAGTGCTGTAGTATATTGTGTTATTACAGAATCCAATACAAATAAAATATCAGAATCAGCTGATTTGATGTTCATTTTATTGCTTCATTTGACTCTTGTTTTTTGTTTTTTTTAAGGCTTTCTGGATCCTGAAAAGAAGCTTTTCTCTCATCGAATCCTTTCTAGAGATGAGTGCATCGATCCTTTCTCCAAGACTGGAAATCTTAGGTGGGAAAAGATGACAACTAAATCAGTCGCTGTCAGTTTAGTCTGTGACCCTGCACCTGTGCACCCTCCACACATTATTTAGCTGTGTTTTGTTTTGAAGTAAACAGAGATTTTTACTTTCTTCTTTATTGAGTTTCTTATGAGGTAATGATGGGGCACTTTTTTTTAGCTCCCATAAGCTTCTATACCTCAAGTTGTTTATATTGTCAGTGACTGTAGACGAGCACAAAGCGTAGACATCTAATGTTCTCTCAATGTCACTTATAAATGATTGTCGGTGACATCGCCTTGCAATTGTAGCTGGATGGATGATGTAAGAAATTGAAGTGTCCCTTATTGTGATTCATGACTAAACACACTGTCACCACAGCATCACTACAGCCAAAGAGAAATATAAATAATATCCTCACAGCGTTCATCACGTGGACATGTTATCAAAAAAACTCAGCTATTTAACTCGTTACTTGTGCTTGATTGTCCTGACAGGAATCTTTTCCCTTGTGGTGACTCGATGGTCTGCATTATTGACGACAGAGAGGATGTATGGAAATTTGCGCCTAACCTCATCACTGTGAAGAAATACATTTACTTCCAGGGCACGGGGGACATCAACGCTCCCCCTGGGTCGCGGGAAGCTCAGATGGCAAAGAAAGGTACAGTGCCCACACATCTTCGAGAACACGGTGCACCCCATAGAAAGCCCCTTCAAAGGCAAAGTTGCAGATAGTTTATGCAACACTGAGGGTCAGATGGACGACCAAGAACGCTCTGCCCAGCGAGTAGTTTCCAGAACTGTGCACACTCCCCTGGGAGAGGCACTTTCAGCTTAAGTTAACAAGCATGTCAGTCCAGTGGAGTCATGGGCTGCTCTTAAAAGTGCTTGGTGCTAATGCTGAATGTTATCCAGTCTATTACGTAGTTGGAAGTCGAGGCACAGAGTTTACTGTGCTGTACAGTATCTTACTCACACTCAGCTCTGACACACAACTGAAGAGCAATAGGAGGACCAATCATCGGTGATGCTAGAGGGCCTCGTTTATTGTCCCAGTGTTGTTAAAAATGTTCAGAGACCACTCGCACTTTAAGTCCCACTTAG
>JAVQJZ010196163.1:0-14723 GCA_036025355.1 Leiopotherapon unicolor | reverse complement strand
ACAACCTCGGCTGATAATTAGCTGAGAGTAACATTCCTCATATGTATATTCACACATCCATTCCTATTGACATCATTTTTCATGCATTCGAATTTCAACTCTTCTGTAGCTAAACTAATCCAAAATCCAACTTTTATAGTGTACCAGCATACAATCCTTAAAAATATGTTAGGCAGTGAAGGGCAGCAGTTACCTGAGAAAACTTCATCTGAAGTGACCATATTAACCTAAAAGAAAACTTAAAACAAACAACCAGAAACATACAGCTGGTCCATTTATTGACAGGCAGACCTTTTAGGATGCATTGTGGACATGCACAGGCATGGCTTCCCTTTTCTGGTACTCGGACATGATGTGGTAGTTCAATCAAGAATGCATGTTGTCTTCTTCCTGCATCTGCCTGCGTGGGGCACTGAGGAGCTACACTTAACGGATCGCAAACAAACATGGACGCCAACAGGCTGACATGATGCTGCGTCAGCCTGAGAGGACTCTTCTGTGATCCGCGTTGACACATGCAATCAACGTACGCTAAGACACAGACAAAGACGATGTGAGGACAACATGAGCCTTTTATTGGGTTTCATTACTGTTATTATTGTAGCATACCGTGACTGAGGTTTAGAAGTAGAAAGTAAATCCTTAATATTACATGGAGTTACACGTTAGGATCACATGTTAAATCACTGCAACATGGCCTGAGTTCATCTTCATCGAGGATGCTGCTTTTACATTCTGGAGGAAACAAGATCATTTTAGTTAACCTGACCTACATTTTCAGGACTGACTCAATACTTTTGAATTACTACCAGCTGCCATGGCAACTAGCGCTGTGACCTACTGTTTGCCGTCACTCGTATGTAAACACAAGCGTGTTCGGCGAGAAAGGAGTGAGTTGAGGAGGATTTCCCTTGAAGTGTGACTGCGGCAGAACTTGAGTCGCTGTTAAAGACCTTAAAGAGTTCTCATTAATATTGCTCCCTCTATGAGGACTCAGCCCTTGTTTCATTTGAAGCAGCAGCTGGCGTGCGTGTTTTTTTTTCTCCCTTTACATGACACATCAAACAGCACTCCGGCACCAGAATCACTCTTGATTTACCGCCTCAGTCAGTAAACACGTGGAAATGAAGGCTTACTGAGCATTTGAGCAAGAAAAAAAAAGAAAGAAAACCTTTTACATAGAAAACTGTGATGCTGGATAAAATATATAACAATAAATCTAATTAAAATCTACATCATTCTGGAACAATAACTTAATTTCTATACAGATGAAGATGCCTTTGCACTACAGTGAGAAAAAAATAAACGACTAAGCTGAAATTTACTCAGCTGAGTCATTAAAACATGGCACATTGGTAGCACTGTCTAAAGAAAAAAATAAACACTATTTGACACTTGGTCACTACAATATCGAGACAGTACGAAATCGTTATTTCGCATTTACAGTGCTTTTCTTTTTTCTTTCTTTTTTTTTTTTTAAAAAAAAAAACAGTTCTTCAAAGTTCAGCATCTGCTTGGATTGTTGTTTTTAAAATGGCTTACTACAACAGCAGCATCATTTCTTATTTATAGCTGATAACAAAACCACAGCTGCCAGTTCTTGGGAAAAGTTTAAGATTTTAAGTAAAGTGACTTAAACTACTTCCTGTGCTGAGCTTACTTTAGCATCAGAGCTTCAGTGTGAGCCTGTCGATTCAAGAACATGGTCATGATCACGTTAACCTGTTAACGTGAACTCGTGAGGCTCCACCAGCTGTAAACTCCACCTCGTCACAACTGGGTTGTTTTCAGCAGAGAAAACGGGGCCTGAAGGACTTACATGGTTTGACCAGCAGAGTGCAGCCTTGATGCTGCAGGCGTGTAGAGCTGCACTAAACAGCTAAACATGAGCATGGACATGTTATGAAGAGACAGACCTCCCCAGGCACAGACGTGTTAAAGGGTTATTTTTTTGTCTCACTTTGTGGTCAGTTTGTCTATGTGGTCCATTTTGTGTCAGTATGTGGTCATTTGATTGACTTTTCAACAATGCATGTTAATTGTCACAATCCCCCCCCACCCACCCCCTTTATGTCCACTTTGGGCCCCTGAGCCTGTGCCCGTCCAGTAACAAATCCACGCCCCCAAGACGGGCCATTAACTGTCCATTGGTGATGTACAGTACAATTTTACATAGATTTTTGTTTGTTCTACATCTGTTACATTTCATTAGAAAATACAAAACAATTTGAGGAAGAAAAATACATCAAAAGTACCAAACTGCAATTAATTTAAAAGTAGAGTCACTGTAATCATTCAAGCCATCAATCAAATAGAAAAAAAATCTCATATCAAAAGCCAAACAAATACTGAAGAAACAAAGCTCATCTGTGTCAAAAACAAGTACTTCGATCACACATTATGCAGCATAAGAAAACGAATGTCGTCAGTCTCCCTTTATCTACATATGGACAGCTAGGATAATGCCCTAAAACTACAACTAATGGAAAGTAAACAGCCGCTAACAGAAATCAAAGTAACACATTTTTTCCCTTGTTCCACCTTTCAAATGGGAATTGTATCAGTCATTTATGGCTGACACCACCTTCATGACCTGTGGGCGTCGTGACGCAACACACACACACGCAGCGTCGGGCAGATGAAGGGAAAACAAACGAGGAGGGTGATGAAACATTTATCATGTTTCTCTCACCGAATGTGTGTGGATATACTCTACAGTGTCTATGCAGCGCTGTGTGTGAGTGTGTGTGCGTGCGTGTGTCTAAACCAGGGCTCGCAGAGGGAAGGACAGAGCGGCTCCTATGGACAGACCAAGGGCCAAGAAGAAAGTCATCAGGGCCCCTGCAGTCTCTGCATCCTTCGGCTGCACCAACCTGATGAGAGAGCCGGTGGGAAGTGTTCAGTCAAACAGACGCTGCTGCGCTTGTCCACAGAAAACTAGAAATCACACACGTTATGTTCGCGGATTTTCCTCATTCTGTACAATACTCACTTAACTTCACTACACTGTGTAAAAAGAACCTGCAGCAGACTGCTGACTGTGTCAAAGTTGTGTCTGTTGTCATGGTAATCCAGCTGGAACGAGGTGATGGTGCACACACTGTGTTGGTAGGCTGAAAATGGGACTGCTCCATAACATGTTCAGGAGTTAAATGTTTCAGGTTAGAATAGTTGGATCTGTACTGACAACAAAGCCCCTTTTTGATCAGCGCATGTACACATGTCATTATAATGACTCTGGAATGTCAGCTAAGTATAAAAACAGTCACTGTGTTTTTTATTTTCAGTTTTCAGTCACAGTTTGGTTAAGTTTAAGAAGAGATCGTGGCTGGGTTAACACAGAAGTTCTTAGACTCCAGGCCTTTCTGCCAGAGACTTTGTAAGTTTGCTCATGTCCTCTACACAGCAGAACGCTGCCAGCTGTGAACACTGACACCTGATCTGTTTTTAATTCAGGAGAGGTCACATCAAATGCCATTTTCCAACCCGCACACTCTTTGATCCTTCTGCGTATACTCTTGTTTCAGATGAGACTGCACTTCCTCAAATTTATCTCCGCATTTCTCTCTTCTGGCGTTACTCAGAGTTCATCGACCAACCTTCAGTTCCAAATCTCATGACAGTACGACGTGACAGGCTGAAAAGCACACAGCAGTAATCGTGCCACTTTCCTCCACCTTCAGTTTTTAGGGGATTTCCAAAGTTTGTTTTGGTCTTTCTTGCTCTACTTGGTTTTCTAACATGTGGTTAATGCTGTGAAAGGATTAACCGCGACCACAGTCTTAAACCTAACCAAACACAGTCATGACATGTAACAGCAGTAAGAAGGTGCCAAATTCAACACCCAAACTATCTGAACAACTGAACGTTTGTGTGCCACCCCACAAAACACCTTTGACATCTAGATTTTGAAAATGATTGCTGCCCTACAGTCTGTGATTAAGTTGTTGTACTCACTGCGGTGCGTAGGACATGGAGAGGCAGACGAAGTAGCCGCTGGACAGGGAGAAGACGGCCATGATGGTGATGAAAGCAGCGTCATGGGTGAAGTAAACAGGAAGGTAGGAGCGGTTCTGGACGTTGCAGAGCATGAGCAGAGGGATGAACACCACCCTGGAGACGACCAGCGCCGGGAACAGGCGGGACTCTTTACGAGGCTGCACGGGAAACAGAGGTTAAAAAAAAACCTCAAACAAATAGGTAGATAGATGTAGAGTGAAGTGTGTTATTCAGAGAGACTTTTAATTCATCAGACACTCACCCAACGTATCAAGGTGGTGATGGTCCGACCGAACCAGTCGTTGATGTTGAAAGTCAAGAAGCAGCACACTGAGATAAAGAAGCGCTCTGAAGAGGGAAATAAGAGAAATAACAATCATTTTACAAACACATGAGGGTATTAGGGGTCATAGACTGCATATAGATATCCAGGGAGTGTTTGCTGGTCGGTCATACCCCATTTTCCTGGGAATGCTGTTTTCACGTCTGCAGTGACGGCGGGGAAGACGGACAGAGTGACTGTGAACACAAAGGTCACGCAAAACGCCATCACCCAGATCTGACAATGAAAAGCAGAGAGAGAGACAGAGACAGAGAGAGAGAGAGAGAGAGAGAGAGAGAGAGAGAGAGAGAGAGAGAGAGAGAGAGAGAGGGAGAGAGAGAGAGAGAGAGAGAGTTTAGATATTTTACACAAAGTCACAACTAACAGGTCACAGAACGTCCGGTGATGTCACGTGACTGAAGCTCTCTGGAGCGAACCGTAACGTCAAAGCTGGCGGGTTCACCTTTTTAAAGACCTCTAGGACCGACGCCTTGGCTTGTCCCCTTTCGTCGGGCTCCAGTGGCAGGAAGGCGTGCTTGGTCCCGTCTGAATCGGGGTCGCCCTCGTCCCCAGGGCTGCCACCAGCTGAGCCGTTAGCGTGGCCGTTCAGCTTGCTGCTCTCTGCAATTGAATGCGCGCGTTACTTTCTCCGATCTGTTTTTCAGCGTTACTGCCGTGCTCGAAGGCAACATTTCAAATGTGACACCTCATTTGGTGAATTATCTGAGTAAGCACACTTCTTTGGTCTGTTCAGTGCTCAAACGAAACAGCGAGTTCGCCTCTGAGAGTCGAACAGGCTCCGTCTTTGTCTGTTCAGCGCCAGGACTCTAATCGGATAAACAGAGGGCCAACTGACTTAACGAGATGATGTCCCGCTGAATTGATTTCATTCAGCCAGACAGTGAAGGGCAGCAGTGTGAACAAACAGATCGTACTCCGACTGATTTCATTCGACTGTTGTAGAAGAGCTCGCACCAAGACACAGTGTGAAAAATGTCCCCAACATTGACTGACAGAAATAAAGAGGGGTGTGAAAAGGAAAATCCCACCTTTCAGCAGCTCATCTGAGGTGCCCGCCTCGTACTTGATGCTTTTGTTCAGATGGTACTGAGCGAACTCCTGCATGGAAACACCAGGCAACACAAATTAGGTTTTACAGCTGAAATACAAAAACAATTTAAAATGCTGATAGTTGATTAACATCTCTGCTATGGTTTAAACTTTAAGCACTGCCAAGTTTTACCCACTATGTAAAGCTTAATTACTGATCTAATATTCTGAGCACTGTCTAAAGACAAAGGATGTGATCAGAGACTAAAGCTGTGTGACTGTGTGACTCTGGGTAATGTAGTCGTGCAGGGCGGGCAGCTGACTGACCAGGCGGGGCAGCAGCAGGTAGCCGAACAGCGTCACCAGCGTCCCCACACACGGCGTGATGAAGTAACCCAACGCCGCTGTCTCGGAGTCCGCGTCACCTGACAGACAGTCGCACAAGTTAGCTTACTAGGAATTCTGGGAAAGAGAGTCATGTTTGAGAAATCATAAAAACTTAGAAAAAAGATTCAGCAGGAGCTGTGTGTTTGAAACAGGGCGAGATGTGCGGTGGGTGTCTTCACGCTGATCTGACGAGCCATTTTGAATGTCCTGTAACTAGGCAACTGAGGATTAACCACCCAGCGTGTGGGTGGGTGGGTGACTCACTGCCTATGGCGATCAGCATGGCGATGGCAGCAAAAGTCCCGGCGAGGCCCTGGCCGCTCATGAAGATGGTGCTGTACTTCTGAGGCAGCAGACCCACCAGGCCGAACAGACTGCCCTGCAGCACGGCGCCAAACGCTGGGAGAGACACGCATCATTTCATTTCTTTTTACACAGACACACAGACACACACACACACACACACACACACACACAGACAGACACACACACACACACACACCACTCTCAACCCGTCTCTCTCACTCACACACATACTTACAGTTGATAAACCAGATAGTAGCCATGGTGACGGAGAAGAAGCGGTCTTCCTCCATGGGCACTTTGACCAGCACTGCTGTGAGGATGAAGAGCAGCAGGATGAAAACCAGGCTACCAGCAATGCGTATGGCCTCTGATACCCTGAAACAAGAACACACTGCATCAGACTGGATAAAAGAGGAGATTTTAATTTTAAAAGATTAATTAATCACATCACCCTAACAGAGCACTAATTCGATTCTTGTTTTGGGACTGAGATAACGTGTAACCTCATCACTGACCTCTGGTAGAGGAAGGAGTTGAGCAGGGTGAACAGCAGCAGGGGCAGCTGGGACAGCAGGGTCATCCAGTTGTTGAAGTAGTACTCCTTGCGGACCACCTCTGTGCCATTGCTCAGTTCTGTTGTATTTAAGCGACCTTGGAAATACTGCAAAACCACAGGAAGCAGCACAGATGCTGGATTGTAACCATTAAAGGATCCTTCCCTTTTCTCATAGATACATGAACTTGCACAGTACACCTTCACATGCAGCCATATAAACACACACTACATACTATACAGCAGACACTGGTAATGATGGCATATCAAAAATCTAAAGGTAACACTGTCCTCATTTTGTTTATTGAGATTAAACGTGTTGTGATGCTGCTCACTCTCCTGCAGCTCCATCCTCCATCGACAGGCAGCTCAAAATAGCTGCGACTGAAGTGGCAGCGCTTTCAGCAGGAATCAATGACCTCCTGAAGCACTAGATGTGCAGGCAGCAGGGGTGTGAAAACACACAAACTGGTGTGTGCACGTGCAGTGATTGACATGGTCACCTTCAGTCATATGAGAGACTGGGTGGACCTGCGGGTCACTGTGGGTCACGACCTTTTAAGTGCTACACTCAGACTGTGTAACACATCAACAAGTCACTTAAACCACTTGTAATTAAATACCAATACAACAAATCCAGTCATTCAATCATCATGTAGTCTTATGTTACATTCTATAGTTTTTCCATATGCTCTTCAGTCACATGAACAGCTTATTGTCCACAAGATCACTGCCATCCATCCAACATGTGATCTTTTAAGAAGTTTAAGTATGGAACCACTGGAGCAAGAAATTCCTCGCTGTCACTCAAGATAAATGTTTCTATGGCGATCCGAGGGGATACTACGGCCTTATTGACGGACTCTGGTGGTTAAGAAAGCAGAAGCAGGTGGTGTTCTTTGAGGAACTGAATGATTGCTGTGTCTTTACCAGTGAGGCGGTCATGAAGAAGTTCCATGGTAGCAACGTCCCCAGGCCCAGAATGAAGAAAATGATCCCCACCAAGCATCCCCTGTTGATGGAGAAGATTTTGTCAGAGAAAAGCTTACAGCGTGCCGTCTAACTACAACTGATGGAGGTTACAACCCTTCAGCCTTCACACACACAAAACAGTCACAGTAAATAGTGCTATCTGAGCTATTCACATTCATTCAACAAACTACAAAGTGCTTTAAAATGTTACATTGTTGACTATCAGTGAAAAACAATAACAGAAACTGAGGTTGAGATCAAAACAAATCTCAGAGGAAGTGTGTCTGAGAGCAAAACAGCAGGAAGTGAGAGTTGTCTCCATCTGATGTGAACTCACCGGTCCTGAGGAGCAGCCCGTTCCTTCATCCTGATGCAGAGAGGTGTGGTGAAACTGTGAGGGGGTCACAGGAGAGGAGGAAGTCAGCTGCGGCCGCAAAGCAAACCCGTCAGTGTTAGGATGAACTCAAGTTCCTGACAACATGTGGTTTAAAGTGAATGAGCCGGTGAGTCTGAGCTGACTAAATGCAGTCTCTGACTTTCCATCAAGGCTTTGGCACTTTGGCTCTCTTTAAGGTTACAGATGTCTGAGAGTCCGCTCCCTCTGTACACACAATGCACACACTCAGAAAACTCCCACAGTCAGCTGGAGGGCTGAAAGTGTACTGACCCAAAAGCTACGCCCCCGCCCCTAACCCTCTCCAGCACTGCCTGTGGCAGTATGTGGAGTGGCTGCTCTGCCTGTTTCGGCTTGTTGGATCAGGCTCCACTCACATTGATCCTACTTTGGGAGTCTGAGCCACTTTCCAAAACACAACTCACAAACACTCGACAAATCTCACACAAATTCAGTCAAACGTCAGAGGAAAGAGAAGCGGCGGTGGGGGAGGATGTGACCTGACTAATTCTATTTTTTCCTCCACTTGACTGACTACATTTTGTGCTCAAATGGTTTCCATTTGTTAGTGAGTGTTTGGTCAACTTCCCTACACTTGACACCTGACACATGACATCCCCCGCCCCCTGTACTTCCTACCAACAAAAGCAGGTGCAGCACATGCGCAGAGTCAGCCACACCTTTCTCAGAGGGCACAAAAAACATAGTTGAGTCAACATCCTGCTTACTGAGATGGCTGGATGCACAGCCTGTCTGAATCTCAGAGAGATGGTACACAACTTGGGTGAATTATTTATCTTGGATTATATATATTCTTTATTATATATATATACTATATTCTATATTTATTATTGTCTCTTGTCTTACTCTCCTTGCATTTCTGACTTTTCTTCCTCTGTGTGTATGTTTTGCTGCTGTTACGCTGTAAATTTCCCCACTGTGGGACAAATAAAGGAATCTTGAATCTTGAACGAGGGCAACAACGCCTGCTGGTTCCTTTAACAGCAATGAGATCAGAAATCAGGTAGAAAGTGTGTTTTAGGCAGCAGAGCAGAACAAATTAGACCATGGGAGTAAATCATGGACAAAGGTAAACTGATGTGGTCATAAAACAAAAAAAAAAAAACCCTACCATGGCTTTAATTTGTTTCATCAAACATATTACGTGAGAGAACAACAGGCCTGATGCTCAGACAGTCACAGTGTTGGCCACGACTCAATTACAACCGCCTGCCTGCTGCTCCAAAGCTTTTGCTCCTCAGACTAAAAGTAGACAGAAACAGCAGGAGGTAAACCAGGAGAATTAGATAAAAAATAAATAGTGGACGTAGTGGACAAAAACATGCAGCTTATTTCTCAAACTGACCTCTAAAGTAAAGCAGTCAACCAACTGGCAGGTTTTTCTGTGTGCGCTCGTAACAAGGACGCATTGAAGTCGACATGAAAATCACATCCAGGGGTCGTGTGAGGTCAGGAAAGAAAACAGGCCCACCTGACTCACTGTGTCAATGTGAGGGTCAGCCAGTGTAATCTCAACAGGAGCCCAATGTAAGCTACTTAAAGTGTGTTTCAGATATGTTTTGAAGCTGTTGCTGGTAGTCGTGGCGTCACAAAAACCATGCTCGTGGGCACAGATCAAACACTGATGTTTACTGTGGATAAACCAGGAGTGTGAGAACAGCACACACGCACACACACACAATGCTCTTCACATTGAAGCTCAAACACCCGAGAGAAGAGAGAAACACACAGGGGTTTGACAGGAGAGGGACTTCTCGTCCTTTCCTCCATTTCTAAGTATTCCCACCCTGCTGTTAAGTGCAACATGTACATGGGCAGCCGGGATAAGTGGACTCACTGTTTTGTGTGAAAGACACTTCCCTCGTCTTTCAGGCACACACGCAAAACGTGAGAAAAATGTCAATGGCCTTCACAGTGAGGGGGGAGTTGTCTTTGTGGGCGTTCCACTGCTCCAGTGTCTATCCGCTGAGAGAGATTTACACAGCAGCCAAACAGTCGGACAATCACTCCTAAAGTTAAACTGCAGCGTGAGGATTTATTTTCCTGCATATTTCAGTGGAAGAGCCCCCACGCTGGCTGTTTAGCATTCCCGGTTACTAAGAAGTCATTTAGACAGGACGTGACTCAGTGCTGCCAAGGAGGAAAAGTTTTTCTCTGAACATAACAGGTTGGGTGAGCAGCGCGAGTCTCCAGGGCGATCTAATCGGGTCAAAAGAGAGCCACCTTGTTGATTATGTCAAGTCTGGCTTTAGGGTCGACATACCCCGCTGACGCTCACCTGGCTTCACAGTCCACCCCTCTGGACAACACCACAACACTGTGTCTCTTTTCATTCATGAGAAAACCACTCACTCATCAGCAGACAACTAAAGCTCAGTGATTCATATTTTCCCAACACACACTGGCTTCCTGTTATTAAAAATGCAAACACAGCAATCTTACTTAACTACATTTTATACCAGCCCTTCCTCTTTATGGTATACATACCAGACAAGAGAACAATATGCTGGCAACAGAAACAGTGACAAACACCTGCTTATCTCCAACTACCACACACACTAAATAATCATCTTCAGCAGAGTAACTCCAGTGTGAGACCTGGAAACATTTTTAGTTTGGGATGTGGGATCTGTCAAAGAGATGGACATACGCCTTTTAAGGAGGGATAAGGACACATGAACACCTGCAGGCTGCGGGTTAGTGTTTCTGTTTTGATCCCCAGAGACATGAGCTCCTGCTTCCTGTCAGTCAGAGCTCAGGGCTTCAGCCTCCCTGCTGACTCACAGCAGATGATTGTTCTTTACAGTAATCCACACACACACACCATGTGTTCCTCACTTGTTCCTCACAGATGGCAGGAACCGTGGGGCGCCACACACACACACACACACACACACACACACAGAGCAGATTCACAGGTGTTTACCACATTAAGGTGAAGAGGATGAGCTTAACTCCAGGATGAAACCAGTACACAGATCCAGACGTGAGATTAAGTTCCCTCCCTCCCTCTGTAGTGACCTGATCAATCATTCACTCACATGGAGGAGCTCGGACACAAAGATAAACAGACACACAACGAGCTAAAGTGTGTGTGTGTCTTTGTTAAGCTAATGCTGCTGAGTGACACCTGACACACACACGCACCTGCCGCGCGGAGGGAGGGCAAAGAGATGAAAACAACAAATGTCGAGTTTATCCAGCTACTAACAGGGACTGGAGTTTCTCTGGCTTTAAAACCAGGGTACACTTTAGTTTACACACTTACAGTCCGACTAGCTGATGTTACAACAACGAATCAAAATACCGCGAAAATCTACGAGACCCCGGTGTCGCAGGTCGGAAAGAGCGCGTGGAGGCTCGTTTTCTCTCTCTCTCTCACACACACACTCACCGTGGATGAAGGTCGGTCCTGTCACTGCGTCCTCATCGTGTTCCCGCCGTGTGTGTGCGTGTGTGTGCGTGTGTGTGCGTGTGTGTGTGTGTGTGTGTGTGTGTCCTGCGCACGTGGCGGCGCAGTGCGACAGGCCTCACTCAGCGTGAGTAGCTAACACGCTGCTGCTGCTGCTGCTGCTTCTTCTTCGTCTTCAGCTGCTTATTTTCCTCCCATCAGCATCTTCTTCTTCGTCTTCGGCTCTGCTTCGTGGCAGCTTCAAAGTGCCACCTGTGCCAAGTACCGCCACCTACCGTAACAAGAGCACGTCAACAACACGCCGGCTTTTAGCTGCTGCTTGTTTTTGTTCAGAAGTCTTTCTGTTCCCAGAATGTGTGTGTGTGTGTGTGTGTGTGTGTGTGTTCCACTTTCTCTCATTTGTGTCTGATTCTTCCTCCCTTCTCTTCCTTGTTGTTCTCTCTCCTGTCCTGTGTTTGTATTTTTGGAGAACATCTTTCCTTTCTGTCTCTTTCTCCTCAAACTACTGTTTTCCCCTCACATTTTCCCTCACACTGTTATTTCCTTCTGCTGTGGCTCTTTTTTCTGGTTTGTCAGCACACTCACTCACTACACTCACTCGCTACACCTCTGTGAAGTCTTAGATCCTTTGGAGATCCGTATTTTAAACTCATGGACACACACACCCACACACTCCTGCTTGTTCTCACAGTCATCTGAATAGATTCATACGCTGCCGTTCCTCGGGTACACACTTGTTTTAACTCCCACCTCATCCGTTCTCTCTTCTCCTCCTCAATATTCACGTCTGTCTTCTCTTCTGGGAGAAGCCGAGCTGCTGTGAATCAGGTTGGAGCAGGTGAACTCGGAGGCCGCCGCTCCGTTTGTCCTCCTTCTTTCCACCCAGGCCCACACCCCCAAATCTGTCCTGACAGCTCTGTCGTCTTTGTGAGGATTTCTTTCTTTTAACCAGGCCCAGTATGCAAGCACGAGTCTCTCCATTTTCTACTCTTCTATTCATACTGTGTTAATGGTTGATTGATTTAAAAGCTCCTTTATGTGAGCATAATGCTCTCCGCTGTAGGCTCTTTACTTTTTGTAGTGATGTTTGTGCTGCAGCTCCTGCTGTAAATTCAACACCCAGAGTTGACATCAGATCCACTCTCCTCTTCCTCCGGCCTGCCTGTGAATGTTATCAAGCTGCTCACCACGGTGTGAATCTTTCTTATTCTTTCCTACCTAACAAACACACACACACACCTTTTCTTTGTGTGATGCTGCCAGTCTCGCCCCAGCAACCAACCAACGCTGGACTTCCTCTTTCCACTCATTTGCTTAAACATGGCCAGCCTTGCCTCAACTAAATTCCTCAGCCAGTGGTAGAACACAAGTCTTTCTATGTCCTTTTGTTTTTTTATTTTTTTGCATATTTGACTATGCCATGAGCCACCACCCTTTTTCTTTGGTACTCTATGAGACTCTTTGTAATGAGTTTTTCTTCAAGGCCCTCACTGGTATGCTCAATACTGCAGAATGGGTCATCTGATTTGTGCATTGCTTTATGCGGACTCTTCACAACAGACCCTGAATTGTCATCTTTAAGGAATGTTGGTATTTAATACAGTCAGGACTGGGACCTGATCACTTCATACAATATGGTGTGTGTGGCTGCCCATAGATCCATATAGAGAAAACATGTTATTTAATGTTACCGGCAACAGAGCTGTAATGAAGAGAACTGCCTTAGAAGAAAGATTCACTCTAATTGTCGTCATGTGTTGTGAAACCATCTGCTGTGGCTGTTTGTAATCAACAAAATATTGATTGTGGACAGATGAAGAGGGGATCTTTGAAGACTGAGTGTGTTTTGTATTCACCCACAGGCTGTGCATGGAGAGGGAGACGTGGGGGACTGCAGTGGATTCACTCGGAGAATTTGTATCCCGGCTTCTGCAGTCCTTTCTGATGTTCTGTGCAGGGTTTTTTGAGTGAACGAGTTGTCAGTTGTTTTCCCACCAATAAAATAAAGCTCATTTGGTCTAAATTTCTGTATCTAAAAGGTATAACAAGTATGATTTGTGCGTTGCTGTTTCAAAACACAACATTCAGAGAAGACCCTTCCTCTCCAGCTTCGAGCAAACACACCTCTTGTGTGTGTTTATGATCTTGCAACCACTGCTATGTTGTTAAAAAGTCCAGCACGTTCTCATTGGCTCGGGGCTTCACACCACCGGCCAGAGGTCGACATCTTGCACACATCTCTGCAGATGCACACACACACACACCTCTACAGGGTCATAAGTGGTGGGTGAGACAAAAAACTCCATCTCGACTATGACTGGCTTTGGCTGGTAATCGATGAAAGAAAGACATTGCACACCACCAGGGGGGAGACTGGCCATGAAACTATTGACTATTTGAGTCAAACTAGCTCATCGCTAATTTTAGTGAAGGTGAAGATGCTTAACTCTTAAGAGGGAAGATGCATTATCCTCTAACTGCATGATTATTTCATATGGTATAGTACATTAGCACGATATTAATTAATTTTATATCAGTACATTCATATAATGTGATAATATATGTCACAAGACAGCTATTTGTTTTGTGGATGTGACTCCCACAGCATGCTGCTACTGTGTGTGTGCAGTAAACTGAGATGGGTGAGTCACAGTGTCAAGCTTGTGGTGAGGCCATTTCCTGAACTCCTGAGGTCGACTGGTGATACATAAGCCCTGTTTAATGCATGTAGCTGGTTAAAATCCTGCCACTGGTAAACTGTACTGTAAATATATGTCCATTATATACTGATTTTAACATATATATATTCATTTTTTTTATTCTTAGTATTCATATATTAAAACAATCATCAGAGCATGTTTTCTTTTAAATAGGTAACCTAGAAATACGTTCTAAATGAGAGCGTACTAAGTGGATGAATGAGCATGAAAAACATAATAAAGTGAGCATAATCCTTCGACATGCAACACTGTTTCACCACAGAGCCAACAAACTGAAGAGGCGGGAAAGAACAGATGAAAGAGTAGGGGAAAGGGTGTTGACATTTACCCTGCACGACAGACCAAAAAGAAAAAAAATGATAGTAACTATTTTCAGGTAAGTTCAACCATTTGCTGAATTTTAAGCTCAATAAAACTTTTTGTGACCATTAGGTCATCATAGGTCTTGCTGTAAATAGACTTATATTTGGTACTGTGAAATGATCTACTGGCGTGTGGTCAGACTTTGTAGTAGTGTAATGTGTGATGTATGTATATATATATATATTTATACACACACACATATATATATATATATATTACAAGTC
>JAVQJZ010196151.1:0-10623 GCA_036025355.1 Leiopotherapon unicolor | reverse complement strand
GCCATGCAGGCAACAGGGAAACAAAAACAGTTTCCACAGATCTTTAGTGCCACAGTTTAACGTAAAGGAGCAAAAGCAACTTTCTCAGGCAAATATATAGTTTTTCTGGTCTTCAATTTTAATGTTTCAGTTCACTGTCACCACTCTCGTTAGCTTTGTCACTCTAAAAAAACCACTGTACACAACCTGCTTGGCAAACAGCTGAAATTCAAGGTAATCAATTAGCTGGTGAATGTGATGATGATGCCCAGATACAGTAAAAGCCTTGCATCGAAGCATCTCTCAAGTAAAAGCATGAAATGGAAATACTCAAGTGAAGTAGCTTAGATTTGTATGTAAGTGAAATGTAAAAAGTACATTCAGTAAACGTGAATGTAACAGCCATATTTTGTTGGCTAAAGATCATTTTGATCAGCATGTTAAATGTTATAAACATTAGATTGTCGTGTGTTCGTCTCACGTGGACATCAGGACGAATTCAAGCTTCTTCCCGTTGTCTTTCGCTTGCAGAACCCCCGTTTCCCTGGCAACCTGCAGATGTCAAACAGGCAGCTCGACGAGGCGGGAGAGAACGACGTTAACAACTTGTGAGTGTCGCTGCTTCGCTTGTTGTTATTTTGGTTGTGACTGAGCAGGACTGCTGTGCTGGCCGGGCCCCAGGATCCAGACGTTAATGAGTTTCAGTGTTATTTCCCAAACTGTGTTGACCAAAGTGTGAAAATGAAATTTAATTGGATGAATGCTTCAATCACAGTGCGCCAGAGCTGACATTTACACACAAAAGAGAACTTAGTCATCGCCATCATTTTAGGGCAGTTGAGAGACGTCGCTCGGTACAAGTCAGAAAGAATATTGTGAAAATATTTTCTAATTCATCTTATGGTTATTATTACTGTTTCTTCTTTTATTTAAGTTTTTTATCCTTGGCTTACCCTGGAAAAAAAAGTAGAGAAGAAAGGTTTCAGTTCATTGATTTTTATCAATGGTTCTGCTTTTTTTTTATTTTTTAGCCTGTTTAGCTGTTTAGCTCTGGTGGGGTACAAGTACCTGCTTTAATAACAACTCTGCCACTGGCTCCTGACCTTTATGGCTCGTCAACCTTTAAAACAATCTAACGTCCACTCGCAGCCACCCATCAGAGATCATGACTTTAATAAGATGTGAGCAGTTCAACCGAAGAGTTTGTTTTTTCCCTCCTCAGATAGTCGAACTTAATTCTTGTTAATTCTAAAATTGAAAGGTTATTATTTGAATCAACTTGTAACCCCTTAGATTTACCCTCTTTGTACTATTCAGTGTGTATTTTGTCTTCAGCCGCAACTCAACCAATCAGAATGCAGGAAGGAAATGATCTGGCATTTTATTTTCACATAAACAGGAAAACAATCCTCTGCGAAAACTGAAATAATTCTTGTGAACTCCTGAGTGGGCGGGATCATTTAGTTTGAAGCAACAGTGGTGTTTTTGTGCCTGAAAACTGCGGCCGGTACTCCTCTATGTGAATTTACCACCGCGAATGAATAAATAAAAACAGACCCGTGTGTGTGTGCTGAAAGTGTTTGTGTCTCTCCTCCACTTCAGCTTCCAGTTGACGGTCGAGATGTTTGACTACCTGGAGTGCGAGCTCAACCTCTTCCTGGGTGGTAAGCTATTTTTGTCTGATTGTATGCTGTGTGCTCCCAGCTGGGCTTATCTGACCGTGAAAGCACACGCGCGCTCAAACGCACAAAAGAATGAGGTTCTCACTTTGACAGACAGGAAGACGCCGTCTGACTGATAGGTGAACTTTACACATCCATAGCCTCTGCGGATGACCTCATGTGCAGTATCATCAGAGCTCCACCTTGTCTGACTCAGTCTACCACAACACTGTTAGTGGTTACACACTGTGCTACGGCCCTGTTGTTGTCTGGGTGAGTCATCCCGGACTAATGTCTCTTAAAGTATGGACAGGGCTAAAAATAGACGGCTAGGATGTGACCAGGAGCTCAGGAGAAATGCTGGAAAAGCTGCTCTCGTTCATAAATGGACAGGGAGGATATTACACTGTAGCTCCTGTGCATCCACCTCCCGTTCGACTTTCTAGAGAAATTGAGGTTATCTGCCTGAACCGTATCATCGCGTTAGTGTTCAGGACAAAATAGGCAGCTTTGTTGCCTGTGTTACACCCAAATCTCAACGGCCTGGTGGTCAGCTTCCGCCTCTGGTTTGGTGTATTTTAAAAGCATCGCGTCATGCAGGGGTAAAGAGGCCAGACCGTGAGGTGTGTGTGTGTTTGTGTGTGTGTGTTTTTTCTAGCTGTGCAGGAAACCACGCCTGTGCCGTGCTCAGAGGCTCTCTGGGCTTTTTTTTGGGGGGGTGGGGTGGGTGTCAGGGAACCGAAAGAGGGACGTAACGATGGAGGCAGAGAGGGAGGCAGACAATCCTGTTAGTGTTCAGGTTGCCGCTCCCTCCCTGCTACTCTCTAAACCTTTTTACTGCCCTTCTTTCACGGCACAATGAGCCTCGTGACGCCTCTCGACCATTTTAATTTGAGCGGCCGAGGCGGTGAAACGAAAAGGGAGCACAGCAGCTTGATTGATTCATGAAAAATTCATGATCGATGATCCTCACGCACGACTGTCTCTGTGTTTGCTTTAATATTCACTGATGTGTTCGTGAAGATGCCTCACTCGAGTCCACGTGGGGCAAATATTGATGTCGTGAATGCTTCTATTGATCTGGTATGTGTTTTTCTCTCGCCCTCCCAGTGTTCAGCTCTCTGGACATGTCCCGGTCTGTGTCGGTGACGGCGGCGGGCCAGTGTCGCCTGGCCCCCCTCATCCAAGTCATCCTGGACTGCAGCCACTTGTATGACTACACCGTCAAGCTGCTGTTTAAGCTGCACTCCTGTGAGTGACGCACACATCAATCTGCACAGCTACAGGCTGAACTAAAGCACGAATAGCACACACGTTTTTGGTCAACATACAAATATTGTGCATTTTTGGAATATTTCCATAGTGGTTGAGAAAGATTGTTAAGCTACTGGGATTTCCGTGTCTTGACTTCAAGTTAAAGGGAAATGTCTAATAATTCACTTGCAACACAGAGCAGTTAAAGCTAGAAATCAGTGATCATCACTTGTCACTCTTTAACTTTTCAACACAAATTAGTTTAAACCTTATTTGGGTACAGAAACTCTCATTCGTCATCAGAGTCAATCATATCTTATGTTTTTTTAAGGTAACTAAAAAAGACACAGGTTACCAAATGGTTAAGTCACAGGAAAAAAAAATGAACATGAAAAATATGATGATATCTGGATGAAAGGAGATGCATCTTCTCTTCCTTCCACTATTTTAAACTTATGATGGCAACAAAGGCATGCAAAAATAATGACCTTCTAGACGGGCTATGGGGTCCGCCACCCGGTAGTTGGGACAAAGTATTACAACTTCAGTGGTTCAAAATGACTTCCAAATATCTGTCCACTGTAGCGGACGTCATGCATGAAAGGAATTTTCCAATCTCTTGGCTCCTGAAACATTTTAAAGCTGTTTCAACAAACCTTTTCTCAGTTCCTGAAAAGTAGACTGTGATGCATTCAGGAACGAACCCCATCGCTCACATGTGCGTTCAAACATTACGCACATACGGAGCACCTGAGCGGTTTTGGTGTCGCAGCGCTGATGTGTATTGTTTTTGTGTGTGTGCTTGCAGGCCTTCCAGCAGACACTCTCCAGGGCCACAGAGATCGCTTCCAAGAACAGTTTAAGAAGTACGAAGTCACGCACTCACGCAGAAACGCCGTCGGTCACAGTTTCACTGCACTCACCCGCTGAGTGCGACCTTGAGGGCTGAAATGATATGTGCCATGCTGAATGAATTTCTGCCCTTCTCACTGATTTCCCGTCTGTCTCTCTGTTCTTTTCTGTCTGTCTGTTTCAGGTTAAAGAGTCTGTTCTATCGCTCCAGTAACTTGCAGTATTTCAAGAGGCTCATTCAGATCCCTCAGCTGCCTGAGGTGAGGAGCGCCGTCTTATGTCTTTTCCACATTTTAAATGCAACAAAGCCCCACATTGACTCTGTCTGACTTCTGTTGACCAATCAGTTCATTAACCTTTTGTTCGCTCGCAGCCGTTACAGTTCGCTTATATCTTGTTACACATCTTTTGTTTCATATCTGCTCCTCAGCTTTTATCGACTCCCCCTTATTTTACCGTCACGCTGCGGCTGCTGCAGCATATATATGTTCAAAGGTTTACATATCCTGCTACAAATGATATAAATAGAAATGAAAAAAGAAGCGCTTCCATAACAGCATGCTACTTTCGGCTCACGCTCTGTGTTAAATTTGCTTACATCTATTTGAGGATGTTACTCAAATCAGTCGCTAACATGAAGCGACTGAAACGTGTCCTGCACATTATCATGGTTTCACTCCTTCGCTCTTTATTATCTGGAACGTATTTCAGTGTCCAAATGACATTTTAAAGATATTTGAGTCCTTTTGAGTCTCCCCAAACATAAGTAAAGTTTGATTTTAATGGCTTCACTTCTATTGTTGCACCTCATCAAAACTCAATCGAATGCTTAAAGTGTGTCAAAAGATTAACTGAGCTTTCATTGAGAAAGGAGCTAAGCATTGAAATAGATCTTAATAAGAATAAATACACATTTTGTTTATCAAACTTAAAACAAACATTAGATTTTAGGGCAGATTTTGGATGCATGTTGCACAAGAACAATAATAGAATAGCAAATTGTGAAATTTTAAATAAAATCATTTGTGCTTTTTGCAGAACCCTCCTAACTTTCTACGTGCGTCGGCGCTGTCGGAGCACATCAGCCCCGTGGTCGTGATCCCCGCCGAGTCGTCATCCCCAGAGTCGGAGCATGTGGTGGAGACAGACGACCTGGTGGACACAGACATCCCCGTGCCGGTAACTAAACAAGACACGTGTCCCCAAATGGTACCTTCTTAAATGCAATTCGCCTGTTCTGTCCATGGTATGTGTGCACTCAGGGATAAGAAATGAGATGTTTCTAATTGTGGGAGTAGCCCAAAGGGAACAGACGCAAACTGGGGGAGATGGAACAGGAAGTCAGCGGCGTAGATAAGGTAGACTCCCCTGAGAAAGCATCTAATTTTCAGATTCTTGGTAAGACTTCTCTAAATTTTTTGTTTATATCTAAGCTCACTCTTATGCTGTTGAAGATGGACAAAAAATCCACATTTGTCTTCTTCAAAACATAGGAGATAATGAGGTAACAGATTGCATTTTGGAATCACAGTTCATCAGCAAAATACCTGCGTACGGACATATGGAGTTAAGGAGGAGCTGGGAAGGTTTTGATTGAGACTGTAAATCCCAATAAATATGTTATCAGACTTGAAGGTATAGGAACACTAAGGTGAAATGTATAAAAAAAACTCCAACTGTTTCATATCTAAAGTAATTATTACAGCTGAGAAAATACTGCACAGTTTCTCTTCTCATTTGACTTTTCTGTCTTTTCATTTGAAGCTTTCTTGGTTTAAACTTTCAGGCTGCTCTGGAGACCAAGTTTGACGACCTTTTTGGGACCTCGGCTGCTATAGACCCCTTCAACTTCAACAGTCAGAACGGCATGCGGAAAGATGACAAGTAAGGCTCGAGCGCATCGCTTTGTATCGGTTCATCTGTGGGATTATATGTCATAATGATAGATGCAGACAGAAATCCAGATGCTTTTACTTGCTGATTTGTTTTTGATTAATGTCCTGTCTGTATTCATCAGAGACCGACTCATTGAACAGCTGACGAGGGAGATCCAGGCCCTCAAAGAAGAGCTGGAGTCTTTCAGGCTGGAGGTAAAGAGAAGAGGAACCATTATTCTTCACTGTTATTCATTGCTCTGCACAGATGTCACGTCTCACACACAAAGAAATTCACCCACTGCTTCGTCTCTCTGTCCCTCGCCAGAGTGGCCGCTTGTGTCAGGCGCTGAGGGGGCGTGTCAGCGAGCTGGAGGCGGAGCTCGCCGAACAGAGTCACCTGAGGCTGCAGGCGGCGGGCGAGAGCGAGTTCCTGAAGGCCGAGCTGGAGGACCTGCGGCGAGTCAGAGAGGACACGGAGAAGGAGCAGCGCAGCCTGACGGAGATCGAGAGTAAGGCTTGATGAGATCCAGAAAGACATCAGTCACATCAGAACACTTTTTAATTGGTGAAAGTTTTCTTGGCCTCATTTACTCTTTTTGTCTCATCTGTCCAATGCTGCTCATTATTTGAAGTCATCAGATGAACGACTTACACTTATACTGAACAAGAACAAAAGATGTTATTTAAATATCTTTTGACACACCAGCAGCAGACTTTACATGCTTTACATGCATGTTTTCTTCATGATAGCAAACTTAATATTTCTAGTGGACAAAACTAGACGTTTGAGGAAGTCTCACCTCAGGCTGTAGGAGGCAGTAATCAGCATTTTTAACCGACCAAACAACTAATGGATTAATCAAGAAAATGATCGAAAATAATTGTTTCCATTTGGAGAACCCACTCTGGAAACACTGTTACCTGACTTGACAATGATTTACCTGCAGTGTTCCTTATCTGCATTGTCTGCTAAAAACTGTCTCTGTCTGTGCTGCGTGTTGACGTGTGTCTCTCACCAGAAAAAGCTCAGGCCAACGAGCAGCGCTACACCAAACTGAAGGAGAAGTACACAGAGCTGGTTCAGAGTCATGCAGACCTGCTGAGGAAGGTGAGAAAAACAAAGTCTTACACCTTCCTCATGTTCATCCTTTTTTTTTCTGTCCTTGTCCCCTCCTAAAAATAAAAAACCCGAACCTTCCTACGTAAATCAAGTTCTGTCCTCCTGCTGTCCTTTTATATTTCCCCCTGAAGCTGAAGCCTCCGTCCTAATTATTTGATGTGTTTCTCGGCATCTGTGTCCCGTGTCGTGTGTGTGTGTTTGTGTGCGTTACTGAGTGCAGAACGCAGAGGTGACCCGGCAGATGACGGTGGCTCAGGCAGCGCAGGATGAAGTGGAGGCTGTGAGGAAAGAGATGCAGGAGAAAGTGAAGGCGGCTCAGGAGCATGCAGAGAGACAGGTGAGCGCGAGGCGAACGTTGTTATCACCGTCAAACACATACAGCAGGTTAGTGCAGCCAAATGAATTTGCCGCACCGTGTCGGCGTACTCCTACCTCAACGTGGAGTTGGGTGAAGGTTAAGATGCGATCATTTGGCTCCACTGTGCTGAGAAATTATATTTTTTGTTTTTTGGTTTGGTTCAGAGATTTGAGCAGTCATAAATGACATTGTATCTTTTCTTGCCCAGGAGAGGGACCAACTGGAGCAGCTTCAGGAGCTCCAGAGAGAGCTGGTGTCCAGCAGGGCGGAGCTGGACTCCTTGAAGACGACCATGGCCTCGTCACAGCAGGTCCGCTCTCACTCTCGCAACCTCTATAAAGTACCCAACCTTCCCAGTAACCCTCCCAAAGATATTTCCTCATTCGGTGTTTTGATGACGGAGGTCGAGAACATACATGTCGGTCCAAGATCTGGTGACTGTGATATGATTCATGTCTCTTCATACTCATCAAACCATTCAGTGATCCTTCCCTCTAATGCGACAAGCAGAACCCAAAGCATGGCAGTAAAATGCTTCTCAACTCCACCTCTAGTTTTCCGTTTTCTTTGTCCCCCTCTGCCCCCGAGCCTCTGTGAAAAGACACTGGACTCATTTGCAACAGTCACAATTAAAAAGGAAGGGAAAGATATGATAGCAGCTGATGCAAGAAAGTGTGAAAAGATTAATGATGTGAGATTTTTCACCCTGACTAAGAGACCTGTATGGTCCTAATGGAGTACGGGCTGAGCGAGATCTAATAATGGGCTGCTGACGTCACACCGTCTTTTTATAGTTGGTTAGTTTTATAGTTTAGTTATCGGACGGCCCCGCTTCTGTAATGAGTGTTTGTGACCGTTCAACAGGATAGATCCGACCTCTTTCTTATTCTTAATCAAGAATGAGAAAGCTAAGGCTTTAATACACGTCCTCTCTGTGTCCTGGATCCAAACTATATCTGACTAGAAGTCCTCAAAGGGCTTTCCACTATGAGACGACTGTCACTCTCTCCTTTTGTCTTCTTTGTGTTGTCTCTATCTTAGTCACTCACTGTTCCTCCTACGGCAGAATCTCAAACACGTCCCGTCTCCCTTTCAGAGCTGATATGCTAACACATCTCTCTGACATCTGTGAATCATTGTGTTTTAAACGGTAGAAAAATAGCTTTCGCCCTCTTCTGTGCTCTCTCTGCCTGGGTTTGTCATCTCTGCCCGGCTGAGAGGTTGTTTGCAACATGACTGGCCGACCGGGGGATTTTAGGCCATAATGGGACCACGGAGGCTGTGAAGTCTCGTCCAAAACAGCTGCTTGTGTAAACACAGCCGCCCGGGTGCTCGCCTCAGCGCACTCGTGTTTGTCCTGTATCCTCAAGCAGCAGGATGAGGATGATAAAGGGAGTGCTTGTGACTCCTTCCGCCTCCGGTTTTCACATGTCTTTTCTGTACATGCAGCGGTCCCCATACCTCTCATCCGTCTCTGCCTCCCACTCTCGACGTCCTATTGTTGCAGCCACTGCTCATCGGCTCCGTCACTTTCTGTCCTCCTCCATCTCTCCGATCTCCGCAGTCCCTTTTCACACGCAGCCCACGTTTCATCGCTCTCGTCACGTGCTCTCTGTGTCTAGCTCTCACGAGCTCCCGCCGCTCGCTTTGACATGCTGTTAACTGTTTCTGTTTCTTCTTCATCTCCCAACGTTTCTCCTCCTCTGTCGGACCTGCTGGCTCCCAGGCTGTAAGTCTCTCTCTCTCTTTACCTGCAGAGCACTTTCCATGCACGATAATGAACCCCCACCTGCAAACTGGGGATAGTCAGTAGTCAAAACAATGTCATTTCACAAACTTCCAGCAGACAGGATCTGATGTAACCATCTTATCTGCTGCCATATTTCATGACTGTTGCACTGCAGCCAAGTTGCACAACCACAGCTTCCCAGTTTTTGTTTGATTGTAAATTTGACCTCAACCTCTCTGGAGACGTTTTGCCTCTCCACAGACTTGAGTGAAGCTGATATTGTTGTAATCAGTGGCTTGAAGATAAAAGTGAATATTTTATCATGAGGTCAGAGCACAACAGCTACATATTATCCTGAATAAGTCCTTATAACTTTACTCTGGTTTTCTTTTTTTTCTTTTTTTTTTATCTCCACCTGCAGTCCAGCGAGGCGCTCAGCACCCAGCTCGCCACGCTGGAGTCTGAGAAGGCGGAGCTAGCGCAGTCCCTGTCCAAGGTTGAGGCGGAGCTTGCTGTGCGGGGGGAGGAGCTAGAGCGAGTCCAGAGCTCTCTGGCGACTGAGAGGGAGAGCGGCGTGAAGACGGCAGAAGCCCTGCAGAATCAGCTCAACGAGAAGGTGAGCTATCATCATTTACTCAAGTATCCTTCTTCATTAACTCTTAATTAGCTGTAATAAATCAAGCAGCTGTTCCAGGGAGTGTGTCCAATGAGCATCTTTATGTGCTTTAATTGGCTTTTCTAATAAAAGTTGATTTGCAACTTTGTGCGTGTTCGTGTGTGTGTTTGCAGGAGAGCAGGGAGCAGGCGCTGGAGAGCCAGCTGGCAGCAGCTCGCTGGTCCGGCCTGCAGGGAGCTGTGGAGGAGGCCGAGAAGATCATCCAGGACTCGCTGGCTCAGATAGACGACCCGGCGCACATCAGCTGCACCAGCTCCGCGGGTCAGAAGCCGCTGCTTTAATGCTGCAACACGGCATGGGGCCGCTTTCATTCACTCATGTTCATTAGCACTGTGTGTAGTAAAGTGTGTGTGCTCAGCTCCCATCAAGTTTTTTTTTTTTTCATCCCTTCAGACTACCTCGCGTCCAGATGTCAGGCGTCATTAGACAGCATGGACCGACTCCACTCTGCCAGAGAGGCCTTTGTGGCCGACAACACAGGTGAGAAGAAGGAGCTTTGTGAGCGATGCACTTCAAGTAATGAAGTTACGTGGAAAGCTTGTTCGTATTTAAACTGATGTAGCGGTGCCTTTCATCCTTTCTTTTGCCACTTAGCTATTTAATGAAGCTGAGAAGGTGTTTAGAGGCTTTAAAACATGAATCATAAAAGCAAACTGGGGAAAACTCAGAGCCAAAGTCAACACATGGTAAAACAACAAAAACATGAATCATATCAGTGGTAATTCTTACCTGATAAATCACTTTGACTGCGTATAGCTGTGTTATGTATTCTGATGTATGAAGTATGAAGGATTTAGTGGCATCTAGTGGCGAGTTTGCATATTTGCAACTGAATACCTCTGCCCTCGCCCCTCTTTTTCCAGGCATGTAGAAGAAAATGTGGTGGCCTTCAGGTTCATTCATGAAAACTTTGCTCTGCTCTCCATAAGAGCTGTTAACAGTGTGGATCTGATTTGGTTTATGATATTATAGATGAGATAAGGATGTTAAATGGAGTGTGATGTTGTCACACCAAGGACTTTTGTTCAGGTAGAGGAAACATTCCTATTATATATTTAAATTTAAAATGTCCGTTTGTGGCTACTGTAGAAACACAGCTACTGTGAACACGATTCTC
>JAVQJZ010196063.1:0-11225 GCA_036025355.1 Leiopotherapon unicolor | reverse complement strand
CAGTCTCAGTGTTAAAATAAGGAATATCACCTAAATATATCTGTAATACACTATTTAAAGTTGGATTATACTTTCCACTTACACTAGTCCTTCCTTCATACCGGTGAAAAAACATAGCTCTTAGTAATAATGAGGAAGGAGAAGGAAGCGTGACCTTTTTATAGAGCAACAAAGGCAGAGGTCGAGGTGGATGGCAGGGTCAATAAATACACCAGACTTTAACGGAGTGGACTTGTTTTTTTTCCGGTTTCTAACCATTAGTAACCATAGTTTTATAAAATTCTGATCAAAATGATTCCATAACCACATTTTTATTGTTGTAACTGTGACAAGCGAGGTCCCCCAACGTTCACAAAGTGGCCCTCTTCATCCCCAAAATGACCGTTAAACACAGAGCTGTCGCACCATATTTGTGAAAGTTTTTGAAAGGAATATTCAAAGAATGATAAAATATATTTAATATATAATTTTTTTTTGTTTCATTCAAGAGGCCATGAATAAATTATGTATCTCCTCAGTTAATTTGGAGGACATCCTTTGGTATTTTTTTGGATTTAACTCTGATGCTAGTTTCATCAATTGGCAATGCTGTTCGATTTGTTACCATAGGTGCTTTGTCTTAAACCCCGTCTGTGGGCCAGATTTCCCAAATGGTCACTAAAGATTTGGATTGAGCGGAGCGATTACCGAGAGTAAATCTGGAACAGACGAGCACCAGAAGGCCAGCATGAGATAGATTTAATTAAAACCTTGGCATTAGGACAGGAACATACTTGCTTTGATATGTTTCTGCCACAGATACATCATCAAAAGTCACACATCATTCATCATTTAGAAAAGTGTGGTAGCTGATTTGATATCTGGTCCCTAAAGAATAACAGGGAAATAGACTGAAAGGCTGAGGTAGGAACTTGGAGATAGAGATGACTCACGTCATTTTGGCCTGTCTCGACCTGCCTGCAGCCGAAATTGTCAGCAGCTTCTTACTGTACATGCTCTCGATGCTCTGGAAATATAATTTCTATGCAGATTAATATTCCAAGGTGACTCGTACCACATGTGTCTCTGTGCTAATTAGAAACCATCAACCTGAAGTTGCTTTGACCTTTATTAATATTCATACAAACTAGCTGTGGCTGCAGAGTGTACGGGAAGTTAGTTATTTGTTCAAGTGGGTGTTGAGGGACATTAAATGTCATAGAAGAGCTCTGAGCCTGAGTTCAGGCTCAGAGCTCAGGAGGTTGTGTTTCCTGATTTTTTGAAAGTTTTGTATTTTAGTCATACAGATTTTTCTTTTTTTCACTGTGGTAATCTTTTCCCAGAATGAAAATGAAACTCGTGTCCTCTGATGTATTATTCCCCACATGTGCTTGTTAGATCACTCAGACGGACAGTACAGTCAATAAGCGCAGCCAATTTTAGTGCTCATGTAGATGGAAAATGACACACGTAATCTCCCAGGGAGCTTTTTCGCACTCATCTTCAAATATTTGTTTAAACTTTGATGGGTGTTCGTAGGCCTCCCTCGCTCTCTTCCTCCCACCTTTCTACACCTCCCTCCCTCGCTCCCTCCCTCAAGCCTTCTGTAGCTCGGCGAGAGGAGAGGAGTGAAGGAAATGTTCGACACAGTGCGCCCGTGTCAGAGTTCCTCCTCAGACATGGGAGATCACCCACATGCCTGCAGACATACTCCAACACACTCCGCACATGGAAACGCACAACTCGCACACCCACTCACTCACTTACACACACAGCTCATGCAGATGGAAACAAACATGGAAAAACACGGAGCTGCTTGATATTCTTGGGCTATATATAAACTACAGGCTGGAGGTGTTTGCATAGTGTGTGTGGAAACGTGTGTGCATGAATGTGTGTTTCTCTGCACCCCTTGTGATTATGCTGGAAAGGGCCTCAGGTGCATGTGTGTTGTCACTAAATACACCGTCCCTCCAGTATGATGCCCGCCTCACTGGGGACCTCCAGTGCAAAGACTACGCCGTCGCCTGCAGATGGATCGAAGTAGATTACTGTCAGTTTGCACATTGCCATAGGAGCGGGTAGATCAATTATTTGATTTTTGCAGTCATCCACAGACGACTGTAAAGGGAGCAGGAGGAAAAAAAGGAAACTTGCAGAGAAGCAGATCTGAGAGCGGAACAGAGTGCATTATGTGAGTGTTTGAATTAGGTCGCGCTCTCGCTCCCATGTTCATTGTCACTCTTTGATGTGTAATAAAGCTGAAACATGTTGCGTGTAACAAGTCTCCCCTTCCCCTCCCTATAGCATTAGTCTAAGTAGGTACTCTGTCACTTTGCTGAAGAGGATAAACATGTTGGAGGAGGTTCTCTCAGTGGTTTGCCACTTGTTCAGCCATCTGCTGCTGTGGAACGCAGCATTAATCTAATACAGCACAACTTGCGACATGCTGCTGCTGTTTTTGACATTTTGTGTAGGTTTAGGCTGTTAAATCAACTTTGGTTTTAGATGCTGTTGTAGTCACACTGCGCGCTGAAAATGAGAGGAATAATGTCACACTTTGGGGAAACATGCTTTTCTGCTTTCCAGTCAGACACTAAATGAAGAGATCACCCAGCATGGAAACTTCCCGTAGTGTTGTCACCAGGCAACCAGCGTAACTCCCCCCGTAGAAACCACAACTTATCTTTTTTACATTTCAGTTTTTGTGCAGAGCTTTAGAAAGAAAGAAGGAAAGCAAATTATGTAAAGTGTATCTCCCAAAATGTCAGGCTTACCTTCATTAGTAATAGATTTCACTGTGTGATTCAAGAATACCCAGTTGTATTTTAATAGTTTGATTCGTCTCTGCAGGACTGTTTCAGCACTATTGTTGTTTGTTGCCTAAGACAAATAATTGTTTTGTGATTTGAAAGTTGATGATTGCTGAGTTTGTGCATCTCAAGGTAATAGTGACAAAACTGGTAACAAGACGAGCAGAGTTGAATTTATTGAAATAACACAGTCAAGAACTACATGCTTCGCATCAGTTCCTGTTGTTGAAATCACAGGAAAGTCAAAGCTCCCATGACTTTTTTCCCATTCTTACTAAATTTTTCCTTTTATTTTATCCACAAGCTGTTATGAGAGTATTCTTTTTCCTTTTTTGACCCCAATGAATCAGATTTGTAGACCTTCACAGCAGATATTTTGACCTGTCATATCAGGAAAGCACAGGTGGAACTAATAACAGAAATGATATGTCCTTTCTAGAAATTATTGAAATGCTTTGCACTGATTAATAATACCTTTTTGCAAGACCCATGTTAGACATTTAAAATGTTTGCTGTAAACAATGTGGATTCAACTTTAGTTTCATTTGTGGCCCTCAGCAAAGCCTCTGCAGAGTCTGGGCCAGATTGGGAACAAACGTGTCTCAATATAAGACCAACTAAACAACCAACCAAGTGTTTCTACAGCTCCTTCCTTGAGGCCTGGCTTTGACCTATTATTAAACACCCAATTCTTTCACAGTTGAGAAACAAGTCTCACACCACTGCTTTTATGTTTAGCTAATAATGACTATAATTAATATGATAATTTACAATGGTAATGTATTAACATTCATGGTACACACATTGTAGCCTGTGTAAAGTGAAAAAAAAAATTGTAACCGACAGCCTCCAAACTGCTGTTTCTTTCCTCCCTCAACGTCCCCAAAGTTACAAACCAGCTCAGCCTGCCGGTCCTCGTGTTTTGCTGCTGATAAATTTGTCCTTCACATACAATAGAAGTTAATCCAGCAAACATTGAGGTTGCAGATTATGATGAAACCAATCAGCAGCTCGCTATATTTAAACTCACGGGACTTTTTTTTTCAAACTTGTAGTTTCAGGCCTTTCCCGCAGGGCAAACAAATATTGCTCAAAACTCCAGCTTTTACTTACAGATTCAGAGAAGCATACTATGCTGTTGTAAATGTTGCGTTTTTTTTCCTGTAGAGAACTGGGGAAAAGAGTTAGCATGCTGTTTACTGGAGTATAAATGAATAATTAGTACTCGTGCATCTGTCTCATCTGTGCAAAATGCTTTTTTTCTTCTTCTATGTTCATCACTCCCTCTCCCACTCTTACTCTACATCTCTCTCTCTCTCTCAGTGCGTTATCAATTTCTAATATAATGTTATGATCGTATTCTTTAAATAATGAGGGTCGAATTTTCTGCTTCAAGGCTTTGCGCTTTGCTTACAGCTGGTGTTTTATATGGCAGAACAGTAGCGTGGTACAGGAGCAACTTAAGTTATTCAAAGCGTCACACACATATATAATTCTGCTCTTCCCAGGGTTGTTTTTTTTCACCCTTTCTTCTTGCCTCCTCTGGTCCTCTCCACCGCTCTGCTCTTTTTCACCCCATCTGTGTCAACCCCCTCCAACACTCCCTCTCCCTCTCTCTCTCTCGTTCTTCTTCTCTTCCTCCATACAGCGTTATTTGCTTTGATCCGTCTCCATTTGTTTCCTTACCCTCCCACTCTGCATACTGACACAGCTGAAGGGATCCTTCTCTCGCTCTCTATCTCTGTCACTGCTCTCTCTTTCCCCTCTCTATCTGTCTTTCTCCTTATTTGTCTCCCTCTGTCTCTATCTCCTCTACCTCCCTCCCTCCCTCTCCCTCTCATCCTCATCCCTCACTATCTCTCCACGCACACTTGATTCATTTTTACACATTACCGAAGCATCCATCATTTTGCTCTGAGAAGGAAAAAAAATCTCTCTTTTTTTTTCTTTTTTATCCGTGAACGTATTTTCCACTTCTCTCTTTGCCGGCCGTCTTTTCTTTCCCAACTCCTACACGGTCCTGTGGATCCAATCCTAAAGCTGGAACCAATATGTTTTATTTCCAGCTGGTCATCATGGCAGGGACCGTTCTGTTGGCGTACTACTTTGAGTACACGGACACGTTCCCCGTGCACATCCAGGGCTTCTTCTGTTTCGACAAAGCCTACTCCAAGCCGTACCCAGGACCAGAGGACAACAGCAAGGCGCCGCCCGTCCTCGTCTACTCCCTTGTCACCGCCATCCCCACTGTGACGGTGAGTGTGTGTTCAACTTGTAAAAAAAAAAAAAAGATGTACTTCCACAGGTGCTCATCATGCACTCATCATAAGACATGACAATTACCTACATGCACACACACACACACACTTAACATGTGAGGCACACATCCATGAGCACACGCACGCGTACACACATGACCAGTTCCACCTCATCTACACGTGGTGTTTGTGGATTGAAAGAGAGGAGAGGTGTGTAGGTGTGTATCCTCGTGGTCTCGCTGCTCTGTTTGTGTGGATGCGTTCTCTGTCATAACCATGGCAACGGGCACTATATTTGTCCTCCACAGAGCAGTCAGAGATAGCTACAGAGTACAGAGAGTCTGTCCTTATTTCAAGACTGCACGCTACTAAAACAGAATAAAACATCGGCTCTAAATGGCGTCCCTCATTCGAGCACAAGAGACGGCACCGTTTCGTTATTTTCCCCAGACCATCTTCAACTCGAGACTTAAAAATGCACATTGAAGCACCTTCAATAATTAAACATCCACACAGAATTGCAATTTGTAGGTCATGAATTGCTGGCGACGTGCACATTCATGCAGTGAAACAAGAAGAAGTACTCTGCTTTATTTTTGCCATCCATTGTAGTAACTCGCGCCCTTTCACTGGCACTAAATCGGTTTAAAATGAATATTGTAGGGGACAGTAATTGTTGTTATTAGTCTAGAATATAGTGAATTCCGTTACAGCAGTCATCCTTTCTTGCCAGTACAGTGGGACATTATTAATAATGAAACGTGGCTTCACATCCTCATCAAAGCTCCGTCTCCATGACTGTCTGGCTTGTCCCCCAGGGCTTGTCTCTTTGATGTCCCGCAGTTAAGTGGCATTACGACATGGCTGCCTCTGAGCCACATATTAGGGCAGAGCGCGCATATACACAAATCGTCAAATACAATAATCAGCACAAACAGATGCACATAATCACACTCATAGATACAGGCAGTCCTGGGTCATGTGCTTCTGTATATATGAGGCCACAGTCCCCAGTCTTCTCTTTTGTTACCCCACTTCCTGTGTTTGAAATGTGTCTGTAGCCTCATCCCAGATGTGCATAAAGAGAGAGACATACTAATGATTTTATGTAACATAGTTGGACAGGTGCACTTTGTATGTGTTTCTTTGCTTGTGTGTGTGTGTTTGGAGCCTAACATGTGCTGGAACAGAGGGGGGCTGCAGGCATCAGGGTGTGTGAGCTGTGCAGAGTGGGTGCGGAGTGGCGTGATTTTTGCCTGGAGTGTGAAGCGGCTTTTTTGAAAGTCAGAGCATCTGTGTTCTCTCTCTCGCTCCAAGATGCCGCTCCATCCCACGAGCCTCTGTTCAGACACAATATAAAAAAATTTTAAAAAAAAAAGAAGCACATATTCATTTCACTTTTCTCTCATTTTTGACTCAGACTTTTAGCCACACAGTTCCTCTCTGACAGTTTCTGTAACAACATCTCGACTTTGTGAGGTTGTGGATTGTGTCTGTGTTCGTGACAGCTCCAACGGATTTTTTAAATTTCCAGAAACTCCACAGGTTTCTCTTATTTTTGCTCCAGACCCCCACTGTCTTTGCTGCTGTCTCTCCGTCTCATAGGGTTCCATACAAGTGAGGATAATGGCCAAGTTAAAACATTGTAAAATGGCACTCTGACATGAGATTTGGTGTGGTCAGAGATATCATGAGTGTTACTCTTAATGTGAGTCCAAAAATCTTATACTCCCCGTGATGCAACTCAGAACTTTCATTAGCCCGTCTCTACCTGGTAAACATTGTAAACATCTCCAGACCTGACAAAATCCCCTTTAGAGCTAGACAAGATATTATACAGCAGTTTTCACAGGGTGAGTAGTTTCATCCCCTGATGGGTAAAATCAGTGGAGTGCAGAAAGAACTTTGCCTCGGTCTGCGTCACCTTAAAGTTGATCTGTTCAACCTTTGCTGAAGATGGTTTCAGGGCAGCCCACTCCACTCAGAGACTGTGGCCACTCTGTACAAGTGGTGACTTCCGTTTATCACATTATAGAGAAGAGGCAGCTCTTTGACTCTAAACCATTAAAGTCTGCTCAGGTGAAAGCAGTTGAACCCAAATTGACAGAAATGTTTTAAGTTAATCTGCCATTACATTCATATCACAAAATCCACATTATGTGACTTTAATGGGTAAACTCGTGACTTTGGAAGCAAATGATAAGTTATCAAAGACTGATCACCTGAAAACATTTCCAGTCAGCTGTGTTGTTCGTTGATGGTACTTTATTTGATTCTGGTTCAAACTGGAGAACACCAAATCTGTTGGGTCTGATCCAAAAAAACATTCTTGAAACTGACATCTACTGTGTTTATTCGCATTATTGTTTTTTGTTTTTAGTACAGTATACTGGTTAACTGTATATAAATATCACATCCTGGTTTTAGAAATCCAGATTAAACCTTACCCCGATTTTGCTACCTTGAGACCTACCAGAATACTGTGGCATGTAAACACCTTTGGTCCGAGTTTCTGAACATCCTTTGAGATGATGAGAAATCAAGACCCTGCTGCTGGCAGACGATCAAAAACCTGGATGCTGTTCAGATCACATATACAAGGATGTGACTGACCAGAGTTTTCATATCATAACCGGAACATAATCATATCCGGGATACTAGTGCACATGTAAACACACTCTATGTTAAAAAGCAGCAGGGATCTCTCAGGGCTTTTCCTGTCAAACTGTATCCGTTAGATTTAAACAGCACACATTTGCATACCGGTGTGGTGACTCAATTAGAATGAGAGCACAATACTTTGTGCGTGTGAGGCAGGAAGAGGAAGTGAGAGGGTGAGTGAAAGAGAGGCACTTGTGTGGTACTTGGCAAAATATGCTGTAAGTTTCAGTGCATCAGTGAAGGTAAGTGTGTGGGTGGATGACGGCGCACATCTTCTCCTCCACTGCCACTGAAAACGGATTCTGCGTGTGCAAGTGGGAGTCGCTTTGTGTGTATGTGTGTGTTTGCGTGTTTGTGTGTGCGTCTGACTAGTGTCGGGATCTGAGAACTAGTCAGAGTGGCTACAGGCGATCTCTATGACTCTCCAGAACTGTAGCTAATTCCATACACACACACACACACACACACACACGCTCCACATATACACAGTGCATAGCCTATATACAGTATGTGCATAGTTAAGGTGACATTTTCACTCTTATGCCAATTATCTTACCAAGCTAGCTGAAAGAGCAGTGTAAATTGCTATTTGAACCAATACCTACTTATTTGCGTGATCGTATGTGAGAGTGTGTATCATGCAGTGGAGACCATATGTGTGCACTGATTGCACACAGCAATCATCGGTCAATACGGTTCAGCTGTGACCAATCACCGGATCAAGTAGTAATTGTAGGCTTAAGATGCATGTGGAGCAGTGTGAACCTCCACAGCACGTGGGGACTCACACAGCGCCACACATGCTTGTAAGCTGAAGGAACGAACATATGAGGCCATGAATGAACTGAAGTTTTGAATGTGGAGGTTTAGAATCGCCACCTTTTTTTTGTCAGAAGCATAATGCTAAATGCTTTTGCCCCAGAGAGCTCCCTTCTAATGCTACTAAATATAAGCCTCTCAAACAGTACGGGAAGAGCGCGGGCGCTCTTTGAGTGGAGAGACGGGGAGGGTTCAAAATGCAGCAAACAATATGGTGGGAGGGGGGGGAATAAGGAGCACAAGAAACAGAGGCACCAGAGAGGAGACAAGAGAAAACAAAGCCAAAAGTTGAAGACATAGAGCAGCCAAACGGAAGAAGAGAGGAGTGAGCGGAGAGAGGGAACTATACAGTCTGTCCGATGCCATTCAGTGGCTGCATGCTGTTCCAAGTTTGTTTGCTGCTGTCTGTTAAACCTCGGGAAGAGGCTTCATGCATAATGCAGCTCCATGTGACAGAGCGATGGGGATTGGGGCGAACCGTGGAGGCAGACCATATCATCCAGTCACGTCAGAGTATATTAAGTGGGAGCTTTTGATACACGAAAAAAAAAGAAAGACAGCATTGTGCTGCTGTTGCCGTCATATCTTCAGAAACAGATGGATGCGGTTCAGCCTCAGTGTGGGGAGATGAAGAGGGACAATGGTGAAAGTCAAAGAGGGAGACTGGCGGAAGTAGAGCACATGCAGATTTAAGTAAATGCAGGATGGTAAAGAGAGTGATTCCTTTTGCTTTCTAGAGGTCAGAGGTCAGGAAGTGGTACAGAAACACGTGCCTGGAGCTGGAAGGAGAGTAAATGTTGATGTTTGTTGTTCTTTTGTTGCTGAAATATTGCCATATTGATTACGGTGGAGTCACAGTGGAGTTATCCCGCAGAAAATTGTTTTGATATTGCCGACATTAGAGGAAAACCTCAGGTGTTTGCCGGTAGAAATCCACTAAAAAAGAAGCAGAGATACCAGCATCTCCACTAACAGCAGCATCAGTAGACCAGAAGGAAAAACAGCCACAGGATGTTATGTGTTTACGGACTGCATGTTAATGTGCAACCATCACTGTTGCTTTTGCTCTTTGCACGTCCTTAAAAAGTCACATTACACTATAACGCATTCTCGGGGATGCTGAAGGGTGTTTTGGAGGACAGAAATTGTCAATTACACCAAAAAGTAAAATATGAATACACAAAACATCACAAATTATAGATACATACTGTTTATCTTTTAATAAATACATTTAATTTAAATAAATGTATTCAGCAAAATTTGTTTGTGCATCCTCATGAAACAAACAGAAGTGTTAGTTTCACTGGTTAGCTTAATTTGTGACTAAGTGAATGCAAAGAGAAAACAATTATTGCTTCAAGCAGTGTTAAAACGGAACTGAACTGAACTGATATGCCTGATCTGAAGGAACTCTCAAGTTCTCTCTGTTCCCTCAAAGATCAACAATTTGTGCTGAAAGACAAACATGAATTCTCCGTACTCCTCATCCTTGCACTCCACTGTTTCAATGCACATATTGCTATGTTTTGAGTTGTGCAGAGGTGGATTTTGCTTTAAGGACACACCTCCTCCTCAACCCCTCCAGCTGTGCTAATATGCAGCAATATCACAAAATCCAATCTTCTCAATTAAACCTCAGAAATGAGATGGAAATGTGAAATCCAACTGTGGCCAGCGACACCTTCTCTCTCTCTCTCGCTTTCTCTCTCTCATAAACACTCACATGTGGAAATTGGTTTCCTGCTCTACTCTTTTCTCATGTGTTTGAGGCAGATACATATGATTCGAATGGCGGGAAGCTGGAGGTGAGCCCTGCTACAGCATAGTTTCCCTGTATTCAGATGGCTCCCTGACTGCTCCATTGTCATGCTAATGCCTGGCAAATTATGTTGTTCAGAAAATCCGGGCTTTTCCTGTTCTCATTTTTCTCACTCTTTCTCTATTCTAAATTTATCACCTATTGTTGTAGCAATAATAGTTGTCATCTTTGACAAGCGAACCGACAGAAATCTGCTGTCACACACACCAACGCACATACAGACGTACAATCACGCGGTCACACACGTGCACTGTAAAGTATAGCTGCGTCTTCATAGATCGTGAAACTGGAGAACTCTCGCTGCTCAATCGCGCAATCATCCTTTTCTTCTGACATTTTCGAGCTGATTGCAATTGTCATCGGTCTTGTATTTTATCACACGCCCTGTTAGAGTACACACACACACACAAACACATGCACACAAAAGCACAGACATCAGTCCAATGCTCATATGCAAATTGTCCAGAAGTTTGCATACTGTTAAGCCTTGGGACAATCCTTCATGAATAATGGAGTCACATATGACAGACAGAAGAGGATTGGGAAGAACTATGGAGCGGGAGAAAAGATGCGGGTGTCACTCTGTTCCAAACAATGGGCTGTGAAGAGATCAGCTCTGTTGATGATCTCCTCTTCAGGATGGATATCGGAGAGAAGAAAAAGCCACAAATTTGGCGAAGGTGATTCTGATGAGAAATATGTCTGGTGCTGGGAAAAGTGTGAAACCAATCTTTGCTTTATTTGTGAAAAGTAACAGATTTCTCCCATATGAAAATTGCTTTTGGGCTTAACTTTTTTTTCATGAAATACTCTTATCTGCACCTTTCAGAACAGATAGAGTTCGCTAGACTTACCCTCCTTTTTTACCACACAAAT
>JAVQJZ010196035.1:0-11806 GCA_036025355.1 Leiopotherapon unicolor | reverse complement strand
TTCTCTGTTATGTCTTTAAATCTTCACCTGTGTTTTTTTTTTTAGATTTATAACTGGGTATCAAATGTCAGAGAAAAACAATTAATCGCTAAAGTTATAATATTCAGTACACTCTTGGCCACATGTTTGGTATCTTAAATGTAATTGTCACATTCTGTGAGGTTTTTTTTAAGTGTTTGAGGTAAGACGTACACTCAAAAATTTTTTCTGCGATTTTTTATCGCATTTCTGTGCAGACTCGTGGATTTTCATGTTAACCAGAAAAACTCACCCCCCTTCAGATCGGTTCAGTTTCACAGATTAGTCACAAGGTGTTTTGTAGATCAGATATTTCCAAAAGGTCGTTTGGTGCTTGGTAATACCATTTAATTATGTGACCTTATGTAGGCGGCAATGTTTGACTAATAATCAGCTTCTCCGTCTTCAGTGTTCATTTGAGAAGGAATACATGAATTGAATGTCTGTCTTCTGATCCAACACATAAAGTTTAATTCAGAGGAATCCTGAATGAAGTTTGAGGCTTGGCTTCAGTCTTTCAATAAAGAACAACAGCTTTGGTAAAACAAGATGCATACCAGATGTGCTCAATGTAGGCTTTCTGTCATCAAGCACACATTTTTCTATCCTTTGATTGTGGCCAATGTTTTTTTTTTAATGAACTCTAATTAAATCTTCTTTTGTGAAAGTGTTTGGGCAGTATAAATTATTTTCACAGAGTGGCCATTTTGGAAGCAGATGTGTGCTGGACAAGTTTCTGTTTCTCAGAGAGGCCGTGGAGCTCTGCGTGTCAGAGGCCTGAATCCGGGGAGAGGGGGAACACGAGGGTGATGGTAATTTAACTTTTCTCAAAAGGTGACTTACAGTAAATCCTGAGGACTGCTAACACACTCACAGGCATGCACACACACTCACAAAACTATGAACACACGGCTATTGCTATACCAGGGGCTGAATAAACAGCGCTGTGATGTGATCTGAAAATTGTTGGGAAAATGAAACACCAATGGAAATATTTCTGGGAAGGAGAGATAATGGGTGACAGTGCCCCACTTGTATTTTTCAACAGGAATAGTCTATTATTCATAAAAGGGAAAAAAAGGAATGAAGTGAATGTTATAATCTGATGGACAGCTTCCAGATTTTTTTTTTGTTTTTAAAGTTTCTTCAGAACTGTGCTGTGGTGGTTTAGGGAGCTTCTTTGCCAGCAACAGAGCAGGCGAAAGTTTCCTGACATCTGGGATGAATGAAACCTGCCTGCTGCTAAAAATACTTTTAAATCAGAATGTAGCCTGCCAGTATGTGACGTCTCAGTGTACAGGAAAGATCTAGAGATGATGAACGTGGTATGTATTGACGTAATTATTATTTTTTGCCCCACAGTGAAACACGTAATAATCACAGCCCGTCATGCTTTATCTCATCTTCATCTGAGCAGACTGATTTTCAAAATGTTTCTACTGTTTTTTTTCTCAGCAGGCTTGTCGCAAAGCTTCTCATAAAAACAAATGAGTCAAGATTATTTCCTCTTTGTCAGACAGGGTTGTTAGTTTATGAATCTGTTCACTTTGCCAACAGTTCTCAGCATGAACTAATTAGTTCCAAACAGCGAAGGTACACTTTTGTTCTTTTGCGGCCGCATTACAAACCAGAGGTGCAACAGACAGATTTGTGGGTCACGGACGAGCATTCCTGCAGAACAAGAGGTCAGCCCCTGTGGAATGACAGAGTGACGCTGCAAGGCGTCATTAATAATTCATGAGGATCTTGTGTCACATGACTTCTGGGAATATATGAGTCACATCCTTAGAAGAAGTGCATGCCCCTCTTTTATCAAACTATACACCCTTGAATACACCGTAATACTGCATGCACAGTATCCATTAACCCCTTAAAGCTGGCAGGAGGCCCATAATTACTTTAACGGTGGATGACAGAATGAAGGGCAAGACAAAAGGTTAAGAAAGTGTGGCTTTCCCCCCTGTGGCACATGCTCCTTGCACAGTATCGGATTACTTGTCCAGATGCAGCATTGAAACCAGGAATTCCACTCAGCAGGACCTTCCCTGGATGAGTCACGGGAATGACGGGAATTGATGATCCCGCCTGTGCTGCCGTTCAGGACGATGTGTTGATTTCACCCCCAGGCGCTTCGTCTGACGTTAACATCGTAAAACCAGTCTGAAAACTCCTGAATCAGCTTTCAGCTTGGGGCTGCTGTGAGTCGGAGCTCAGCAGTCCAATAACAATAAGTCATATCTTTAACAAATAACATGTTTGGCAACAGTGGTCACACGAGTCCTTTATACTTTGTATACTGCAAATGACCTATCACGGACCATTTAGTCTAAAAAGTACAAAAACATCAGAGTGAACTCGTGAAGACTATAACCCCTGACATCTTATGCAAGATCCCAGATATTTTAGGCTTCGTCAGGCTGATGCCCTTTCCCACCAGTGTATTGTCAAGAGGCCTTATATTTCTGAGGATGCTGAATAAAATATCTGAAAGACACTTACAGTAATCTCTGCTCCAGCCAGCCAGTTCCCACCAGTGTAAAAGTTTTAGCCAAGTTTCAGTCAGATTTTCTGTAACTAAGTCCTCCACAGAATTTGTTCTTTGAATTTTATTTCTCCAGTAAGAGTGGATTTATCAACCCACATCAGATAACGCAAACTCCCTGCTCCAGATGAAGAGATGAGAAAAAGACATCACCAGTGTTGGAATATGTTACAAATCAGTTGTAAAGGCATATTTTGTTGTAGTAACACTCTGTAAAGCTTTCTCGTGTGGTTTGGTATTGTCTGCTTCGTGTTGCTGTTAATTACGTGGCATGCCAACAGAGCTGCTTCAAATCTGCAACATAAACCTTCTTCCAGTGATGGACAAAGTACAAAACACCAGAACTTCAGTCAAAGAACAGAGACTTCTGGCCGAGTGATCAAAAGGTCATTTTCTTTTTTAAATCAATATCTGCTGTATTGTTTGCAATCCATTTACAGATCCTTGTAACTTTCCTTTCTAAAACCACCTCACAGATGCACTGATGTGCTTGTAGATTCACTATGCAGCATGTTGAGACATTTTCCCGTCATTTTGCTAACAACATGGTGGCAACAATGGAGGCCTTTGACTTTTGAAGTGGATGTCTTGCTTGCTTGTTTTAGAAACCTTGATGGTGTATTTCTGCTTTTACATCAAACCAAGATGAGAACAGGTATTCTTCATTCTGCATTCATTACATCTAGCAATCTAATAGATACTTACTGTTCTACACATCATGAGAGCATCACACCAAAAAAAAAAAAAATCAGTTTTGAACAAGACTGATGTTAAGTCCAATGGAAATATTTTGTGAAGCAGTTCACGTAAAATGGAGTGTGAGGAATGTGCTGCTGGCAGCAGAGTTGCCAGTCAGTTACTGTAAATCGTTACTGTGACCTTACTGTAATTCAGTTATTTACGATAAAGGAACACAGAAAAAAAAAATGCATTAATTGACTCTACACTGTAGCTTTTTTGTGTAAGCAGCTTTTTCGTGTAAGCTGTAGAGTCTACAGCTTACACGAGGCATACCTGCCAATATGCTACAGTAAATGACCCAGCTGCCTGAATTTTCAGTATTTGGAGAAAATACACAGAATATTGCATTTTCAGTGTACTTGGCTGAGTCAGTTGATTGTTGCCAGCTGCATTTATAAAACAAAAACACGTACTAACTGTATAAGCTTTGCCATTTGGGTTGGATAATGCATACAAGTAGATAAAGTTTTCATTTCATGTGATAAATTAAAAAAGTATTTGCATTATCACAATCACAGAAAATCATTTGATCATTTAAAGTTTATTTAATGTATAAATGAATGACAACTAGCACTGTCGCCTCACAGCAAGAGGGTTGTGGGTTCGACTCCCGGTTGAGGTAGGCCCTTCTGTGTGGAGTTTGCGTGTTCTCCCTGTGTCTGCGTGGGTTCTCTCCGGGTACTCCGGCTTCCTCCCACCATCCAAAGACATCCACTAGGTGAATTGGCTAATCTAAATTGTCCGTAGTGTGTGAATGTGAGAGTGAATGGTTATTTGTCTTCTATGTGGCCCTGCGACTGACTGGCGACCAGTCCAGGGTGTAACCCTGCCTTCGCCCTAAGAGAGCTGGGATAGGCTCCTGTACCCCGTGACCCTGAGTGCAGGATACAGCGTGTTAGAAAATGGATGGATGGGTGTTGGTTTGCGCAGTTGCATTGTTGTTTTGGGTACCTACCTGTGTGTGAGCCCAGTGGTGTTGTGCTCTCATTTACACCACCAGATACACACCTGCTGACTGACAGTGAGGGGTAAAGCTCTAGCAGCTTCTAGTAAATGCCTGGCTTGCACACACAGAAAAATTTTACTGTAACACCCAGTAAAAAACAGACACAGCACCTGTTGCATTTAGTAGAGGCTTACACACATACAACACAGACACGCAACACAGACATAAGGACATTTAAAAGTGTATAGAAGGTATTTTAAATGACTTTTTCCTAAAATTAGGTTATAAAACTATCCTTCATCTTAAGTCCTCATGACAACTGTTGCAAATACATGAAGAAATGAAGTTCTCACCTTGTCCAGGAAGCAGAGCTTGTCCTTGGTCTTGGCATCCAGTATCTCCACCTCAAAGAAAACAACAGCCTTTTTAGCTTTTTTAGCAGGTTTGCGTTTGACTGGAGCTTGAGCGGGCACTGGGGGAGCCGCCGCCGCCGCCCCGTTGGCTGGCTTCTTACCACCAGTGGCCTCTAGTGCTAGCGTATCCATGCCCACAATCCTCCTCCTGCGCTCAGTTTATTCCCTTCTTGCCCTCACTCTTCCTATCAGTTTTTGTCTCTCTTCTCGACTGTCTGTCCAAGATCCACGTCAAAACCATAGAGGAGAGGGGCAGCGCTCAGCTGTGGAAATAAATCTCTCCCCTCTCTTCCTCTCTCCCTCCCTCGCCTTCATTCCATCACTTCTGCTGCGCTGCTTTATTTAACTGCCAGCCGACCCCCGGAGTGTGGACATATGCCACATGTGTGTGCACAGTTGCATACACAGGAATGCTCAGTATCCCCCTGGCAAATTATCTGCAGTTTATCATCTGTGTGAATCTCATGAAGGAAACTTCTAGGGCAGAGTGCGGAGGCTGTAAGTCAGAGCTGCAGTCAGTTGGTTTTGAAACACAACTCCTCCCTAAAAAAGGACAACTGATGACCCCTGACACCTCTCAACTCCTGGCTAAGTGGGAAGATGGAGGAGGGGCATTATGACAAACACACCCCACGCTACCCCTTCTGAGCTTGTACCCCCCTTAGCTAATTTTAAACATATCTCTAACTGCATAACCATGCATAATCCATGCCTATGTGGTGATGTCACTGTTCACAACACCTTGCAGCACTGTCCATCCACCGCCCCCTACACCTGAATCAACCAGTTAGTGGTCTCTCACACAGTCACACACTCTTACCATAATTTTTCTACAGTGTGTTGTACCTTGAAACCAAAGTGAACAGCCAGATCTGGGAGTCACTCACATGAGGAGTCGCCCTTTCCTGCCACCAAGAGGTGATAATACTCCAGACTCTGAGGGCTTAGTCAGGGCATTCCCCTTGGTGAAGCATTCCCCCCCTCCACTTTCTAATGACCAGGATACGGTTTCCATAATGAATGAAAGACATATAGTCACAAGTGGCAAAATTTGGCTTGTATTCTATTCATGGACCTGGATACAAGAATATTCAGTATACTGTATATATAGTGTATGTAACTAGAAAACATTTTCTGTTCAGTAAAAGGTCACCCTCACAACTTCCCCAGACGTCAGAATTAGAAAGGAAGCTGGACTATGTGTGCTGAATGTAATGGCATGAATTTTGGTCGACACATCGCTTCAATCTGGAGACAGAGAAACTAAAAAACATAAGCAGGGCTTTTTAATGATTAGATTTTGTTTCTGCATTTTTTTTCAGTAGGCATGCATTTCATGCAACTTGTCTTTCTAAAACTGTGTTGAGTGCTTTTAAAATGATGAATGAATGAAAAGAGTCATATTTTTTTTAAACAGTGTAGGACACATGACACTGCAGCTGAGACTTTGGGGACATAACCCCATCTCAGTCTTCCCTGCGCCATGCATATCTGCTGCCACTGTACCTCCCCCATCTCATCTATATAAAGCCTCTGTCTGGCACTGACAGTCTGTCCTGGTAGCGCTCTCTGGGCTGAGGGTGAAAAACAAGGAGAAGTAAGCTTTGATTACAACAGGGGACTCCAGCTGCTGGTATGCTGGTTTTGCTTGGACCTCATATCCCTAGGTAAGATACCTTTTTTAAATCTGGGAAGATGACCTGTTATGAAAGCTTAACAGACTGATGGCAGACATTCCTGTGCTCTATATGTTTCTTTGTACACAATGCCAGATTCTGGTCGGTGTGTGAGCAAGTCGGATATCATCATTGTGAAAGTGATGCTGCTCTCTGGTGCTATCTGGTGTAAATGCAATGAAATTATGAATAAACTGGTCTCATCACCCAAATGTAAAGTATGTATAACTGATTTATGTTGCAAGATATTGTGAACACCGCAACTAAAAAAATATAACAAAATACCTTGAGTATTTTTGTTTGATTAAGTATTAAGTATTTGTGGTTAGCTTAACTTCAGACTCATATACTGTGCCCTCCACATGATGAAATTCACAAAAGCCCTGTTCATTTCTACTAGTTTATGAATTTATCTCTAATGCATAGTGGCATTAATATCCCACTCCAAGAAATTATCACATTTTGTGACTTTAATTAGCATACCTTTAACAACTGATCATGCAACAATGCCTATTCATGAAGAGCAAAAGAAACTGATTGCTCTGCACCCTCAAACAGAGATCAGAAAGGTGTTGGGTGCTCTTGGAAGGTAAACAGTGACATCAAATACATATATATGTATTTGTATATGTATGTGTGTGTATGTATATATGTGTATCTATTTGCCTGTAATTTAGTAGTTTAATCATTAACAGCAAATTATGTTTTGACAACTGTAGGCCTTCTTCAGGACTTTAAAAAAAAGTCACATTTTTTGGCAAAGTTGTGTTGGCCATGCATACACAAAACTCTTTGCACACACAGCATTGCATAATGGTGTTACACCATACTCTCTTTCCTGATTATCCTAGTAGTTGTATTGCAATTGCAAACCTTTGAACCACGACTGATGACTTCCATGACTTTCATTACACTTTATAAAATGTGGACATACCATAGATCTGACATCATGGTATTCACCTGCAGCCAATGGCACATTAAAGTGAATTCTAATTGGTGGGGAGGGGCTGGGGGTTCACAGGACTGACACATCAACCAGTGGAAATCACTGATTGATAAATGGTATACATAATTGCTGTCACAATTAAGCACCTTTATTGAGCACTTCAGTGAATGAAGATGCATTTAACAGTTTTTTTTTTTATTTTATTTTTTTACATCAAGCCATCATTCATAATTTAAATGCCATTTCTTTCCTGACAGATTCGAAAAACCGCATCTGTTCAACAGAGATGACTGGGGAACCGGAGTGGCCACTGGTTGCCTCAGTTTCTGTCTGACTACTTCAGATCCTGTCTGATGGGTTTTGGTGCTCATGTAACTCTGCTTCTTAACATTTAGAGCTTCTGGCGCTTACACTTCATTATACTGCTGCATTTAATATTATATATGTCCATACAATGAGGGCAAAAAGTAGCATGTTACACCTTTCCCATTAATGATAAAACAGGCCTTTGTGAAGAGTTAAGCCTGGATAATGTTTCTGTTTTGTTTTGGGTTTTATTTTTTATCTTTTTAACATAAGTCTCTCTCATCAAATTAATAGGCCCGATTATTTGGAAACGTTTTAAAAAATCTAACTCATAAGGGTGAATTCAACAGGGCTGAGATCTTGCACTTGACTGTTCACCTGCATTATTGGGTAATAACAAGATAAGAGGCGCCGTGAGTCACTCCAGCCAGAGATGGCGATGATGGCTAACTCCACATACATTGGACTCAGTGTTCAGCCTGAACAGAAAACTATGTTCATTGGAAGAGACGGGACAAATACACAACACAAATAATCCGCCATACCTGTGGGTGCAGCATGACTTTCAGGTATAATATCTAATATAAAACAGCTAGCTCTAACGAGAGGCCGCAAATCCCTGGTCACAGCAACCTGCCGAGACAGGCGGTCCTCCCTGCTCACGTTTAAACCTTTAAATGTGTCTGTTCTGTTGGATTTAACTCTTATACACACCACAGAGACGTTCTTCGTTGTTTTGATTAACTGAATTCTAGCCACATTAAACCTCCCATTGATGGTTTAGAGTTTCATAAGCACGACTCACCTCGTAGTGCTTCATCTTGGCAGTTTTCACCCCCTTCCTTGATATCCCGGATGAGTGACAGAACCGCGTCCAATCAGCGGAAGGATACGAGGGTGCTGAGGAAGCCGCAGGCGGGAACTATATCCGTGCCGCGGCCAATGAAAACAGGAGGCAGTCAGACGAACACGCTTACACTATCAGGGTCGCATCCAATGAGATTTGAGCAGTCAGAAGTAATTGGATTTAATGGCAGGTCTGTCCATTTGTGCGCAGGCGCACTGGAGCACCCGTTGACAACAGACGGTGGTCCCTTTTTCTAAAGCCATTGTTTTTTTTTTTAGTAGGCAAATTAATATTATTTTTATTAGCATTTTCTTGATTTTTTTCTCAATTTACTGCACCTTAATAATTCATTTTATACTCAATTACACATCAAATTATCATATAACACATGCTTTCTCTTGTTTAAATGCATTTTTGTGTACATCAAAGCAAAAACTTCAAGAGGCAAACATATGGATTTTATGGGCCAAATGTGTCGTATTTGTTCAATACCATAAAGTCTTCACTTCACTTCAACAGCCACATGTGTTTGCAGATAATCTTAGTGAATAATCTAAGATATACAAAAGCATGGCATATAGCTAGGAATTGTGGACTTCATAAAACAATACTGTTCTGAGCTCCACCTTAAAAAATAATCCTATAATTTGCAGAGTCTGTAAAACTGCTGACACCTGGAGTGATATTTAACATTTTAACCACTGATGCCACTCTCATACCCGAAAGACAAGTTTTGCTTCACTTGACAGAGACAAGTATCCCACACAAATGTCATATACAAGATAATTACAACATTGCAATACACCCTAAAATAAGCTAAAGAAAGCCCAATTTGATTATTTGTCTATGTGTTTTCTATGTGAAAACTAATGCTGACACTTGAAGTTGTGGTGCTACTTGTCCCAAAAATCTTAGAGTGGAGGCATGCACAATGCATGTTTTACGCATTGAATGTGGAATGCTTCCTCATGCATGTGTCTCCTGAATATGTACTTTGAATGTCATGCAGAGAACTGTTTAAAAACATGACTTAACAAAATGGTAATACAGCCCAAAATTAGACATTTTTGAACATATCTGTCAATTTAACCAAAATGGCACATAAGATAACATCAAATTACTCTAAACGGTAAAAAGTGTTTCTTATCTCATGACTCTTGATATGATGGCATTTGGTGTGCCAAGCAAGCAACACAATGATCACACTATTGTACTATTCTTCATACACAAACCATTTTTTTTTTTTTTTTTAAATCTACAGATGCATGTGTAGGCTTCAAGACTGCAGGCCTGTACAGCACAGCGCAATGGTGTCAGACTGAGCTCCAGCAAGCATTCATGAAAGACAGCGGCTCTCTTTTAATTCAGTACTTGTTCTTGCCTGTCTTCTTCCAACCTTCAGACAGAACATGAAGCCATCTTGTGTGTCCTTGAAAACAGACTCGGACAAGCCAAATACAACTGACATTTACAGTGCCACAATCGCCCTGCGGTCTGCAACACCAACAGCGTGCAGGCTGAAGATTAAGCAGTGTTAAATCTGGGCCACACCCAAGCTTAACAAGAGCTCCTGCCAGCACATTTTCATTTAAGTATGTTAGAGTTCAATAAGGCTATGAGTCTGGTTTTTGTTGATTCAAGTTTGGACAAGGCCTGTACTACAAGTAAGCCTAACCTTTTTTTAAGGTATATATATATATATGTATATGCTTGGTTGTGATCTAGTCTGCACTCTCAGTAATGTCCACAGAGAGACGTCCCTTTTGTTTTTACACTTCATAAATAAAGCACTCTCCCTGAAAAGTTGCTGCCTACAGTCCTTGCTGTGGTCTTTTTAGCCATACAGAGTTTTGGTCGACTGATAAGGCATGGTATGTAACTGCGGGATCATTTCCGACGGCCCTTGAATGCAGCATGACGCACTGTCCGGTGGGCGTGTCGTAACTGTGACAGTTCGGGCTGTTTGTGGAAAACTCTGGAAGTTTCCTCGGGCTGTATAAAGAAAAGTGGCCGACGGGAGGGTGCTGAAAGTCAGGCATAGCAAGAGTCGAGGACCGGGATACTGGAGCTCAAAGAGAAGAGGCCTCAGAGAAGTCTTTAGGTTGTATTAACAAGCCGTTGGATGGTGAATATGGGGAAAGACTACTACGACATTTTGGGAATTAAGAGGGGGGCGTCAGAGGATGACATAAAGAAGGCTTATCGCAAGCAGGCTCTGAGGTATCATCCTGACAAAAACAAGTCACCGGGAGCCGAGGAGAAATTCAAAGAGATCGCCGAAGCTTACGACGTGCTGAGCGACCCAAAGAAAAAAGACATCTACGATCGTTTTGGTGAAGAAGGTAAGGTTTGACCGAGCAGCAGTGAGTTAGTGAACGACAGTGAGTCTAGAGGTGACATTTCGTGAACAGACTTTACGGGTTGTCTGTGAGTCATGCCTCTGGCAGCTCCCCTCAGCTCTGAGCCCCCCACCACACCCCCGCTATACACACACACACACACACAGACACACACAGTCTGTGTGTGTGTGTGTGATGGGGCGGGTGGGGTGGAGTCCGCGCGTCGTCCTAACGCGTGTGTTTGAGCGGTGTTGTCACTGAAGTTTCAGTTTGGTACGCATGCAAACCTGACAGGTGGGGCAATGTTGGCTCAAATGTTATCCTTGCCTGTTAAGTAACTATGGGAATTAAAAGAGAAAATAGATACCTAGCTGTGAGATTGAGACATTTGTGAAGGATGTGAAGTTTCTCCAAGATGGGGCTGGTGGGTTACCATGACGACAACATCATGTGCATCTCAGGCTGCAGATATAGAAGGACTATAGCTTCTCAAATGTGAAGCCGAACATCTGCACTGGTCAAAGGGTAAATGTGTGGGGCTTCAATACCCCGAAACATCACCAGTGCAAGATGATGGGGCCCATATCCATAATATTTTAGCTTCTCTGTGAGAATGAAGCAGAAATATCCCAATGAGAGGAACTTTGCGTGTTGTCCATCATTATATACAGTCAGTGGTTTGGATCAACAAACTAACCAAATAGCAATGTTCCTATCTCTTGACACATTGGTAAACAGTTAATATTTCTGATAGTTTTCATGACAAAACTGAAAACATGCTGTGCATGTCATGCTTATCCACTAGATCTCAGCCATAAACCAGGTCCTGCCTTTTATTCACCGTGGTTATTATTATTTAAGAGCATTCTAAGAAGGAGGCTGACAAGCAAAACATTCAACAACTGACAGAACAGCTGCTGCTGTGGAAGTTTGTTGGTTTGTCCACCATTTTTTATGTTCTAGTGGAGTTAAACATTTGGGGTGTGTGTAAGTGTCTGACCCAATACTAATCAGGAGTAGCTCAGTTATAGT
>JAVQJZ010196004.1:0-14571 GCA_036025355.1 Leiopotherapon unicolor | reverse complement strand
AGTTCATGTAATATTTATTTCGATCTTCATTGCAATCTTTTTGCAAACACAGTTACTGACATTGCTTCCTCATTTGCAGAGCATTTCACTGTTAATGCACCTGAACATTCAGTGTCTGTTTGAAGGCAGCTCCACAGTAAAAAGTGAACTGGGGAAGATTGGTTCTTCTTTATTTCCTCTGTACACATGCTAACATGAATCCAATCAGCAGCCTACTTCTCTAAACCTCTATAACACACCTGCATGCTATCTAATCATGACATAGCCTAATAGGTTGCTGAATTCAGACTTCATGCCTTCGTGGAAATGCACTTCATGGATGTTTGAGGCATGCCGACGCATATGTATGCGGATACAAAGAGCTCCACCTATGTTTAGATTTCTACAGTAGGTCCAGACTTGTCTTGACGCAAACACAATGAGCAGAAAATCCCTCTCTCCGTCACTCACTGTCTCCTTTCCTTCACCCCCACCCTGCCACATTTCTTCTCTTTTGTTCGTGCCAAAGCAGGTTCAGCATCCACACCCACAGATGTTGAATAGAGGGAGGTGTTGACACATCCACTATACAGAACCTCTGATGTAAGTTATACATTATCACATTCGAGGTGTGAACCTCTTCATAATCATAGATGATGGTGCTGGGCTTTATCATACTGCCTGCATGCAGTTTCTTCCTGTGTGAAATATTAGCGCAGAAATTGCATGCAAATACAAATACACGCCATGTGAAGATGTGGTGTTAAAAGTGTAAAAGGAGGTTACCACGGCAACTGGGCTGTGTTTATCTCTCGGTGTGAATCAACGTGCTTCGCCATGTGAGCCTGACCCAGTTACACCCAAGTGAGTGTGAGTGCACACACACACACAGGCACTCACATGCACATGGGATTGCACATGGATGCCGCCAACACTGTGATTTCTGCGCGTTCAACTCGGTCAATAAAGCCGGCGAGGTGGAAAAAGTTCTTCCAGTTTCCTGCACATTTTCCTCCGCTGTGACTATTCTTGCTTCCTCCTCTCATCATCCTTCTTCCTCCATCTTTGGCCTGATGACCTACATCTGCTACATGTCGTCCGCAGGGCAGTGCTGGACACCAATGCACTCCATATCTCACTGCTCTTTCACCCTGCCATTTCCTTTTATCCTGCCATATTCCCTTAGATCCTCTATTCCCTTTCATTTTCATGTAAGACCACAGCTCTTCTTCTTCTTCTTTTTTTTGTTTAATCCTGCCTCAAGGAATGATGTAATAACTGAATAATCTATTTGTGATGATCAGTTTGTATTCACTTGAGATGCATCAGCTAATAATCACTTGCATGATTGTTATTGTGCAGCTCTTTGTCTGGTTTCTGAACAGGTTCATCATGCTCCACCTCACTGATTTGTTGGCCTCCCATTTTCAGACCATCTGTTCAACGCACACTATCTACATCTCTTATCTCGTTGTTTGCAGATACTTACGCACTGCATTTGACAATCAGACATGGGTAAGATTTGATAATACAGTTCATATATAACCGCCCAGATGACTCATTGCAGCATGGCCAGTGGAAACAGAGACATCTAGTGTTGGGATTGTGGTGTGACACGTCAGACTTACATAATACTTGCTAGTTTGCTCTTTAGCATGCATATTTCATGATTTCCAGCCCATATTGTCACCGGATTGCACAGACACATGATAAGCCACAAGTCAAGTATTTTATGGGCTTTGAAAACAGCAGATGAATGTGATGATTGTCCTCTATCATCTCTGACACACATCTACATGTTGGAAGAGTTCACTAAGCAAATGCACAGTGACACACTTTCTGGTGGCTGCACTTGACTGCCTGTCCATATGTCACAACTGCTTGATCGCAGACTGACTCCACAAACATTATGCAATCCTACAGCCTTATGTAATCCGTCACCATAACAAAAAGTTGGACAGAAGCACTGAAACTCTGGCCCGCAAACATATCCATATGGTGCAGCTGATTCATCTGACTTGACTGGCATCTGTAAAAGTGCAAGCTGTTGTTTGTAATGATTCTTCAGCTGATATGTGTTCGCTGGATGCTGCATTGTCAAAGGATGTGTCACTGTCCTCGGTGAAGTGGAAGATGGTGCTGTGTTTTTTAAGATTCAGGAGGCGAGGAGACAGAAATGGGTGGACTGTGCAGAAAGTCTGCATTGCGTCACAGCAGGGAGCGGAGGAAAAGGGAGAGAAAGGAGACAGGAGGGGGAGAGCAGGGGCACAGCGAGGGGAGAGAGGGGTGTGTCTTCACTGACCTAGTTAGAGCGATGGAAACCCCCCCCTCCCTCACCCACCCCGCCTCACTACTGACGTGTAAAGGGCACTTTCAAACAGTACCAGACAGACAGGAATGAATGCAGGGAGGCAGAAGAGAGAGACAGCAAAGCAGTGAGCAGCAGTGAAAGAGAGAAATGGGGGGGGGGGCAGAGTAGAAAAAAAAATAGATCAACCGAGACTAGCAGGCAAATATATCCACAATGATATACCAGATCAGGGTCGATCTGGGAAATATCTCTGTGAAAACAGGAGAAGCCTGAAGGGATTTAAAACAAATTAATGACAACAGGCCGCATCCGAAATATGGGACCCCTTCATATCCTGTGCAATATTAGATTTCTGCCTTTATTTTCAGAGAATAACGTCTTTGAAGCACAAAGCAGCTTTTAATAAAATCAGAGCACCACTAAGAAATGCAATAACTACAAAAGTAGGCACTGTGATTCCTAATAAATGGGATGTAATCTAACATTTCCTGTGTTTTTCAGGGTCCCTTGTTGCAGAAATCAGAATTTTCAAGGCCACTGCCATGCAAGATGTGTCACCAGGATGAACAGGTATATATACAGCAGACATTAATTATAGTCATTTCTCAGGGGGAGGCCAGTGCACCTCCAGGTCACTTTCACAATAATGGCTCAAGATCCTTTATGCAGCTACACCTAACCGTCAGTGATTTCTCCTGTAGGATTATAATTTACCTCCCTCAGGCTTCCACATTTCAATTGGGAGGCCACAGTCTAATGGAGCAAGCTGACTCTTTTGGCTTGAAAGGGAAAGCCAGAAAGTCTCCTGAAACCAAACTGTATCTGCTAAATATAGATTTAACTTTGTAAAAAGCAACAAGTTAAAGGGCAACGTTGTACTCCAAAGCTTTCTGCTCAGTCATCTGGTTTTGTGTCGCGAAATTCTCAACTATTCCGCTTCGCCCGTCCAAAACGTTTTTTCCAGTTCACATTTTCAGATTTCCAACCCTCCCTCTGTCCCTGCCACCCCTACCTGCCTTCCCTTTTTTTTTTAAAGGCCCTCACTCATTCAGTGAGGGTTTCTTTCCGTCAAAGTTTTCCCTCCCTTGTTCCAAACTTCCAGCTCTGCATTTTGAGTCCCCATATTCAGTGACAAACTCGAGGCTGATTTTCTTCTTATCTCTGCACTTTGCTCTCCTAGGTGACCTCTTGAGTTCTTGAAAACACTGCAGTGGACAAAACACAGAGTTGGTCTTGGTTCATCTACGTAGCTCATACTTCACTCGATTCTTTGGTGATGCTTGGCTCCCAGAATATCATACAAAGAAGGGTCAAACGTATTTATTCCTTTCCAACGAAACTGTCCTTCTGTCCTGAACATTTAAGGCCGTGATACTGAGGCAGCCATTGTACAAAATGTTGCCAGGGCCAGAATCAGGAATACACTTTGAATGTTCTTTTCATTTTCTTAACAGCTTAGTTTTTTACTTTCATCTGTGACCTCCTTTGCCTAAGCTGAAGGCCTGTTTCCGACTAATGAGCGCTCCTTTGCCCAGCATTATCTGTGCCCGACCACTTAAATACGAGCACAGATTACAGCCCAGACACTGATTCATTTCTGCAATCCTGTTAAAAGTCTGCTTGGTATTCACGATTCCAGAGGACGAACAATTTAAGTGAATGTTTCATTATCCAGTTTCAACAGTTTCATTCACATGTTTCTGATCTCAAAAACTGAAGCCGTATGTAACACAAACCAAGCGTTGCATTTAATCAGTGTCCAGGATTTATGACACAAAACACTCGCCACCTTAGTCACTCTGGTCAGTACACACCCTCTGCCACAAACAAGTGAATCAGACCCCAGAAGACAAACAAGCACACAGCTGCTGTAAGACATAGTTACTGTAAAGGAAAACAAAGCAAAACATAACAGCGAGAGCGCCGGACGCAGACACACAAAGCAGTGCCGGTCACACAAACACACACTGGGACTCTGTGAGGCACTGCGTGGCTCCATTTCTAATGAAAAGCCCATAAGCAGGCCATCATTATACAGCTTCTGGCTCATGTATGTGTGTGGGTTTGTAGGTGTGTGTGTGTGTGGGCAGCCATGCCGGCCTGTGTCCAAGCCCCCCCTCCTCACCCATCTGTTCGGCTGGATCAAGACACTTTGATGAGGACATGTTGACAAAATAACTGAATAGCCGGTTGGCTCGGGCAGCACGAAGGTAGAGAAAGACCCCGCAGATATCTTGATGAGTTCTCAGTCTGTTTCAATTATCTGTGTCTTATTGGAAGCAGGAACTTGTTTATAGAGGTTCTTTCATGAACAGAGGTTTCAGCCAGGGCCCTGTGGCTGTTTCATTGTGACTGTCAGTTGTTGACTTGCTCGGGAGAAATTACAGGCTATTTTTGCTCGTCAATTGATATTCGACAATGGAAAATAATGTGCAAGACAAGCTTTTTCCCAACCCGGGCTGACACACTGACACACGTTTTCCAAACAAGAGCCCCTTCAAGTCACATCGGTTTCTTTGCCGAAATTTGCTTTCCCCTCTCTTCAGCCAACAGAACAATGCACTGACCCACTTCTCCTTTCCACCGTTTAGCTGTAGAGGAGTAGAGAGGTTGTGCTCTGTCGCGCCTGTTGCACAAGGACAAGATTTATTTAGTAATTTCCTTTTTCCAGTCCGGCTGTGTCAGCGGAGCTCTTGACCTCCAGCTTTCACCTCCATCAAAGTGTGACCTTGTTTTTTTTTGTTTGTTTTTTGTTTGTTTTTGCCTCTTCAAGATGGCTGCTGGAAATGCTCACTTTCAGTGGCAAATGTTTGGTTAAAAAAGGAAGTACAACAGTGCTGACTGACTACCGGTGACAGGAAACTGCACTTTATAAGGACATGAATGTTGAAGCGTTTCACCTGTGGGAACAAAATGGTTTGCAACAATTTGAGTCAGTTTCATATCACCCATGCGTACGTGTATATGTTTGACTCCACCGTGTGAAGGTGGAACAGAAAATGTTGCTCAGTGTCCTTGGTTTAGCTATTTGGTAAACCAGCACTGCCTCTCTTTTTCTGTCTGAAATTACATTAACCACAGTCTGACACCTTTAACCCAGAGGGGAGGAAATGATGCAGATGGTTTACAACTTTGAAGTTCACAAGTTTAGCTGAATTTGAGGGGCTATGCGTGTAATGCAATTTCCCTTAAAGTTACTTTGGTAAAGTTCACCCTCGGAGGAGCAACTCATTTGGTAAGTCTCGGCTTAACTTCATGTTAAATATTTTAACAAATGTTTCTGTTTTGTGCTGTTGTCACAAAGATGGAGACGTGCTGCATGATCGGAAGTGATGAGTTGAAATCGCAACCTAAATAACGTTTTCATTTCTTAAAAAGTAACTTTTCTTTCAAACAAAGGCAACTTATCATCAGTTTTTGAGTAAACACAACAGAGGATGACAAATGATGATGTAATTATTTCATGGATTTGCTTTCCATAGACTGCTGGTGAAATGTATAATTCTTTTTCACTCTAGAAGAGTTAGTGACTCCTCATTGTCACTGTTAAAGAAGAAAAGAAAGAATTAAATAGATAAATAAAATCAGATGAATAAATAAATGTTAGCAATGTCTACAGTCTTTGAAAGATTTGTACAAAAATAGCAATCTGAACTTTAGTCAAAGCTAATATGAGGCCTCAGCAAGATTTTTTTATACTACCAAGTTTATAACCAAACTTGAATTGTGGGTCATTTAGGTGCCACGTGTTGACTAGGAACTATAGGAATGCGTAGTATCAGCAGCGAATGTCTCTACTTCGGCTCCATCTATTTTGCGTCTATCATAAGAATGACATTGTTACAGAAGTGTATAGAGGTGTCTGTAATGTAAACTGCCGGAGTACTGGACAGGAGGAACAATTACAACAAGTAAAAACTATTACAGTAAAAACAGTAAAACAAATGTCATTTTATCCTCAGTGGACAAGGACACGGACATTTCCCACAGATAAGCATGTGGTGCAACATCTCCAATAGCACCGAAACCTGTAGAAAAGAACCCCTGGGTCCGGCTTACATTCCTCTGTTTGTCCTGGGATTCGTCATCAATGCTGCTGCTCTGCGCACCTTCATCGCCCAGCGGAAGGCCTGGACAGACACTCACATCTACATGTTCAACCTGGTGTTAGCAGATTCTGCGCTCATCCTCTTCCTTCCCTTCAGGATCTATGACTCCTTCATCTGCCTGGACAAGACTCGCTTTTGCACTTTCCTTATTTACACACATTACATCAACATGTATGCCAGCATCCTGACCACGACGGCCATCAGCGTCCACCGCTACCTTGCTGTAAGGTTTCCACTGCATTTCAGGGCATGCAGGAAGAAGAAGCAGGCAGCTGTTGTGGTGTGTTTGGTGTTTTGGGTATTCCTGGTGTTGATATGTTTCATATTCAAAGAAGACAACAACCCTAATAATCTCTGGTCCTGTTATGAAAGATGTAAAAATAAGCCACTTCACCTGGAATTTCTCATCATTGTGATGGTTCTGGGCTACCTTGCTCCACTGTTGATTACCGTTTTCTGTTCCAGTCAGATCATCCACATTCTGTTGAAGGTGGATGACAAGTCAGAGCAAAAGAAAAGTACCATAAGCATAGTGACAGCAAACATGATCGTGTTCATTGTCTGCTACACACCGATCCATATTGCCTTTGTTGTCAACTACCTTTCCACTCCACCAAAAAATTGGATGTTGGTTGACATGCCGGTACACACGTATTTACTGGCGTCTGAACTGATTGCTTCCACAAACTGCTGTTTGGACTCAGTCAGCTATTATTTTCTATTGGTACAGTATTATTCAGGGAGAGCACAATAAATTATCTTGCCTCTAAGAACAGCATTTGCATGTCAGTCCTTTTTGGACTACACAATACAAAAGAATATGCTTTTTTTGTTAATGTATTGCTAATTATGTCATTATTTAGAGTAGTACAACATTTATCAGTGACGTCAGGCTTGGCCTAAATCATCAAGTTGCTGGATGAACTTTCCAGCTGCTCAAGAGATATTCATGGGCGTGTGTGTCTTGGGATATAAATATCTGTTATCTAACTCAACCTTTTGTTGACCTTATTGCTCTTTGTGTGATGTTCAAAGCATTATATCAAAGCACGAGAACAAGTGGCATTCTCATCTTTGTTTGTATCGAGCTTGGCAGCGCAGACAGACGATGGCCAGTCAATGCTCCGACACCCACGGGAGTTCAAGAACTTTCATTCCCTCTCAAGTTGGCTGAATGATGAAGGCCAGTATCGAGCTCCCTCTTGTGGCGAATAAAGGAAGCGCTTCAATCTGCCCCTCAGCTCTGGGGCTGCCAGTTCTGAAGTCTCAAACTGCCAATCTGATGACAAATGTGTCTCATTTACAGAAAATAAACTGCAATAAAGACATACCCATTACGTGAAACTGCTGTGAAGAAATGCACTTGCATTTGTAAATGCGTCTATTTGTGTGTGTATGCGCAGTATAATGATATGCATTTATTTCAATGAGTGCATTCAGAGCCACGCTAGACAACATTAGCAGTCAATTATATAATGCCATTTAATAGCAGTACTCCAAAGATTGATGGTTATTATAACAGCAGTATCTTAGCAACTGCAAAAACTCAGCAGGCATCAGTCAAATGAGAAGGCTCAGTTCTGGCTGAGATCAGGCCCGCAACTCTACTCTAATAACAGGAGACAGCTGAACTCAGCAGTCAGCCAAAGTCACGTAAATACTGTACATACATCTTATTCACAGCATTGTAACTGAGAAAAATAAAACGACCCAAAAACCTCACACTTCAAACACAGTCCTGTCTCAGAAGAGCACGAAATATCCCCCCACCCGACACCCCTCCCTCCACAAAAACCCAACTGATACACTATACCTTCAGGATGATTATTTACACTATTCACAAATGATACAGCTCCTAAAACAGCTCCTTTTCAAAATGCAAAAAAAGAAGTTTTTGTGCTTTTCGTATTACTGCACAGTATAATGACCATTTACAAAAACAAACAAACAAACAAAAAGAGTACATTCGTTCACTCAGGTTGCTGACAAGTATTTTCAAGGTCCTCCAGTATGGCAGTTGGTTCGAAATGAGAGAGAGACAATAACAATACAACAGAACGAGACAAAAAGACCAGAATCACATAAAATGAGATACACAGTTTCCCATCACAGCATTTCAGTCCATTTGAAGATTTGCTTATGAACTACTTATAAATCATTACATGTCAGCTCTTCTGGACTTAGCACAGTTCATTTCATGGTACTGGTGAATACATAGCAGTATAATCATAAAGGGAATGACAAAGTGTCCATATCTTAGTTACATATTTACAGGCTATAAGTATGGCCATGAAGTGCCAAAGTAGTTTATAAACAGACCCTCAAACACTGGCGGTCGCACCCGGTGTCAGCAGTGTCCGGACAAACAGAGGGAGCTGAACAGATGATTTCGACCGCACAATCCGACATCAAGATAGAAAAAAAAAAAACATTCAGCGTGTAAGGTCAAAGGCATACATGTCACAAGTATACTGCAATAATTGAGCTCTCTGACACCACAGTACATGAGGTGCTCTGCTGACTGAGATGGTCTTCATGGCACTTTAAAATAAGTTTCTCTCTTTTTTTTTTTTGCTTCAGTAAATCTTGGTTTTGGCACACAGATATAAAAAAAAGACACTTGTAATACTTAGTGTGTTATCTTGGAGTCAGTGTTGGAGCAGGTTGATAAGAAACTCATATGAAAACAGATTTTCATACATTAACAGCTATAATGACGTGACAGATGTTTATTTTTGTTTGCAAGCTAGTGCCTGATATTTTTTTTTCAGTGTTACTATTTGTCTTACATTATCACTTTATCTAAATTAAAGTTTACTATGTACAGAGAAACCATATATTGCTGCTTACTCCAAGGTCAGCACGAATCAGCATTCATTTGTCGTCAACTGCCTGCGAGCGAAAATCAAGTCATCTGGCCGGCTATAAACAAATTCTAACAATTTTCTCCACAGTTGTTGTTGGTGCACCTCATTTCCAGGCAAGGCTCACTTTGCTTCTGTCTACTTCATCTTGTCTCCTTTTTTATGACTTCATGACACACTCAAACCATGTTGTGTTGATCTTAACGTCGACAATTTCATGGCACCGGACACTTTGATGGGCTGAATATATAGTCCCATTTGCCTGCTGGGAACGTTTCCATTACCCCTATTGGCTCTGAGTTAGCCCAGAGGTTTCAATCATCACCACTGTAACTGTCACTTTGTTCTGTATCACGTCTGCGGGACCTTGACCCACTGTTGGCTTAAGGGGAAATTTTGCCCTATAAAACCCGGAGTGTGTTCTATAATGCAGCATTAATGAATGTGTGTGCATGTGTGGAAACCCCTAAGGTGACAGAGAAGGACAGGGTGTTCATATGTTGCAGTGCATTTACTGTTAATATCCTATATAAACATGTCTCTCTTCCTTCCTTTCGTTCTGTCCCGCAGCATCAGTCCAATGTACTGCTGCAATATCCCCAGATGTCCACGTGGAATTATTGGTCATTAGAGAGTACATGGAGTGTAAGGAGGCAAACGAATAGAGCGATGGACAGCTCGGATGCCGTCATTACAGAGAGCGTGCAGTTGGCAGAAATAGTGCTGACATTTCAGTCCCGCACTCGTGAGACATGAGTTATGGTGCCATACTGCCGTGAGACAGGTTAGAGGCATTTGGCACACAGGCCACGGTTCTTGTACACTCAGAATACTCAATACCCCTCGTCACCTGTACAAAAGACATGTATGCATCTGCCGTGTTTGTGCAGCAAAGAGGAAGAGAGGGAAAAAAGAAACGGAGAGAAGGATTTTGTGTTTCCCCATCATCCATTAGATTTGTGTCCACAGTCAGAACAACTTGTCTGATGGGTCACCTGAAGCTTCAGATTCCTTAACAATGTTCAGAATTTGCAATTTCACTTCAAGTACCTCGTTGGAAATCAGACCAACAGGTGATGTAGTGGAGAACAGATGGGTGGCAGTCTTGTTAATGTTTCCAAGTGGGAAAAAGCATCCCAGTCCTGCAGCAGTATCTGACTGGCTTAACTGAGGCCAGTTAATCTGCACAGAGTAGGCAGCCTCTAAGTGCCACGTCTGTCTTTGTCTCTGTCTACATCCTCTCTTTCCCCCATTCTGCTTTCTTTCTTTCTTTCCTTCTTTCTTTGTTTCTTTCTTTCTTGTCTTTCTTCCCCCTCTGACCTCTCCTCCCTCTTCCTGCTGCTGCCACTGAGGAGCAGGAGAGAGAGGCAACTCTGCAATGCAGACACAGCAACAACCTCAGTCCATCTGACCAATTAGTGTGAGCCAGGATATGAGTGGCAGACTCAGCAGCCAGTCATAAAGAGAGACTCATCATGGGCTGAAAGGGGGGGGGGGTTGCCTGAGAGACTGACAGAAGAGATCAGAGGGGCTGAATGACAAATAAAGATGCAAGAAAAAGAAGAGGGAAGAGAGAGGGGAATGGAGGGAATGAGGAGGAAAGAGAAAGAGAGATCTATGTAAACAAAACAGAGAGCTCTGGACATGGAGAGGCTCCCCTTCATTTCCTCAAGAGTCACTGGCCAGCCTGAGTCCTGTCACTGCAGTTCTTCTTACTCATCAGCTGGCTGAGATCCACCAGCTCGCCCAGCTCCCCTCGCTCCAGGGCCCCTCTCAGCAGAGCCCTGCTCAGCCCAGGGGTGTGCTGCTGGGACACGTAAGCCTGCCCGCTGGGAGGCGGCATGGAGGGTGGAGGCAGCGGGACAGGGACCATGCCGTGGCTGCTGAGGATATATCCTTCAGGGGCTGGCCAGCGCAAAGGCAGCGGCTCGCCGTACTCCATGGGGGCGCTGGGTGCCGACACCACTCTCCGGCGCTCAGGCGAGTCCTGGGGAGTCATGGGGTATACATATTCTCCTGCAGACTTCCTGAGAGGGGCTTTGGGCGTCCCCTTCAGTCCTTTTTCTTGCTTGCTCAGGCAGACATAGTGTTGGCGTGGCGTGTCACCCCCCCGGCCCTCGCCGCCGTGTCTCCCGCCTCCCCCCTGCTGGAATAGTCTGGTGGTCAGGTAGACGGAGGGGGGCATGCGGCAGGGTGAACCCAGACCCACAGAACCTCCCCCGAGGTACGTCTGGCTGGTGTCCCACCCTCCAGAGTTGGAGTCAGACAGTCGAAGGCCTCTGCGTTTCTGCTGGGGTGTGTGCTCCGGGGTGGGCAAGAAACCCGGGTCCAGCTCCCCTGACTTCACCCAGCCGTTGGGCATGACAAACAGGGTTTCCCCACCCTGCGAGCAAGGGCGCTCTCCACCTCCCTGCCTTGTCACACTGAGCACGGAGCCCCCCATCCCGCTGCCGTTGCTCAGCAGGCCCCTTTCACGCCGCTGGATAGAGGACTGCGAGGCGTTGCCGTGGCGGCGGTTGGTGGGTTTGTGGGCCATGATCCAGCAGACGGCGAGGCCAGAGAGCGCCGCCCCGATGGTGAACGCAGACACTGCAGATGCCACGAGCAGGTTGAGGGAGACCAAGCTCTCTGGTTCAATCAGCAAACTCTGCTGCAGAATTCCTGAAGATGGAGAGACACGATTAAGATGATGACATTTAGTAGAAGAATTCGTCCTCTCTAGATGTCTGTCCACAGGGTGCAGTTTAAAATGATGATTATTATTACATATAGTGATATTCTCCTACTTCTACTTAGTGCTATTCCCCTAACCAGACATAATGAATCATAATAAATCAATAGCTACAATAACACTCATAACTGGTGATTGTCGTGTTCAGCATTGTGCAATTCTTTTCGGCGACAATTATCTTTAAAATGAGCTCCTCTCCAGCCTGGCCTTGAGGCTCCACAGGCTCCAGGTTCAAAAAAGGCCTGCACTTGTCATCAGCGCAGCTCAGACCACAGCAGCTGACTCTCTTTTTCTCCTCTCCTCACACTTTCCGTCCTGCAGCCTGGTGGGAGAGTCTCCCCTCGCAGCACACCATTACCTCAGTGTTTCCACCCAGCTCTAATCACTCTCATCTGCAGACACAGCAGCACATGCCTTGTGTCCCTGGCTCGGCCACTGCTGCGCTTTCACGGCTTGGATTAGAGGCTGTCAGGTCGGCAGCCTGGCATCACTGGCTTCTACTGCTATCAGTTTCTAAGAGCATGATAAACACTAGAAGCCCACATATCGGTTTAACATAAACGAGACTGATGAGGGCTTGGACTCCGCTATGTGCTCTTTTTTTCTTTGGAAATTCAGATTCAGCCAAATGGATTTTATGACTTTGAAACTGGCCTAAAACAGGAGGAACACTTCAGAAACAATCTGCTGGAAGGGAGATGACTGTTTTTGTTTGTTTTTTTTTTTGGTTTCCACTGACTTAGTGAATTTCAGAGCAACGTTCAAAGAGGCCCTCTCTGGTGCTGCTGAGGTGACATCTGAGCCCCTCAACAGAAGTGACATCAGTATTTTATGCTAAGCTATTTCTAGCTTGCTCACTGGCTACCCTCGGTCATTCCCCTCTTAGATGTTTAGCACTGAGAGAACAAAGCCGCATAACTGGGAGGATGCTGCATTTTCCCGTCGTGTAGTCTTGTGGTATCACTAGCAGCAGTTACACCTCTCACATCCTCTCTAATTAAACTGTCTCACACTGGGAGCATTTTGACCTGCAGGAAGTGAGGCTGAAACCAAAATCCCAGTTCCACTCCCACCTGATTCAGCTCTGACAAAGACACCAAAACACTCAGTTGCTAATATCAAGGTTGAGTGGATCTCACTGAGCTGGGGAGAAAATCACATTACACTGTGGATAATTAAAATGTGCTAATTTTACAGAACTTGTCACAAATATTTTCTGGCCTCGTGGTATCAGAACAAAATGTTCGGTGCCAAGTGGACAGGTGTAATTAGAGATTTAGCCACTAGGCGGAGCATGCTCTCAGCGCACCACGCGCAGCCAGAAGCATCCATGTCATAGTGCTGCAACCTACCATCACAGTCTCCTAGATGGGAGGTGGTGTTTCCATATTCCACGTCTTGTTGAAAAGGCAGCCTGCAGACACAAAGAGAGATCATAGATCGGCACACTGGAGACTTCAATGTTTCTCTTCATATTCAAACAGCATGTGGCAAGAAACGTATCATTACAGTGGCAGTAATTCACTATGTACAATGACGTGATCTCTCGTGGTGGTGTGTAATGAATACTTACAGTGTAACATAACAGAAACAATGATGTTATACCCAAAATATATTCTTTACACTTTTAATATGAACATGCTTACATTTGAACAAAAATATATATGTGACAGTAATCAGTTAAATTCACATAGCACATATTGATGTGTCATCCAGTGTAATGTGACACACTATTGACCCCATTATTGATTTTCTCCTTTTGCATGACACCTCTCAGGGAGGTCAGAGGTCAGGGTCAGCCATACAGGTGGTGGTGGGTGTGTTAGGTACAATGTTTGACTTTGATGCAGAAGCAAGTCCTACAAAAACTGCTAATATTCTTACTCCTTATTGTTCGTGAGAACATAAATCTATAATGTATAATGGTGGTAATTATTTTTTAACCATCATTATCAATTGATGTGTATTTAATACAGTAAATTCCATCCATCCATCAATCCATTTTCTAACCCGCTTCATCCTGCACTCTGGGTCACTGGGGTGCTGGAGCCTATCCCAGCTGTCTTAGGGCGAAGGCAGGGTTACACCCTGGACTGGTCGCCAGTCAGTGGCAGGGCCACATAGAAGACATACAACCATTCACTCTCACATTCACACACTAAGGCCAATTTAGAGTTGCCAATTCACCTAATGCATGTCTTTGGGTGGTGGGAGGAAGCCGGAGTGCCCGGAGAGAACCCACACAGACACAGGGAGAACATGCAAACTCCACACAGAAGGGCCTCAACCGGGAGTCGAACCCAGAACCCTCTTGCTGTGAGGCGACAGTGCTAACCACTGCACCACTGTGCCGCCTTGTCGTTATCAGTCACCTATAAATAAAGTTGTTTACCTGCTTATCGTGTGTGTGTGCGCAGAGTTGTCCTCTTCTGAACTTCAATCATCGATCTGGTTTTTTTAATCAGGTGTGTTGAACATATATTTAAAAAGCATTCTGAGAAAACATGACAATCTGTCACTTATAAAGAATATCACATCATCAGTAAAAAAAAATCACATTGAAATCGTCAAATGCTG
>JAVQJZ010195990.1:0-11631 GCA_036025355.1 Leiopotherapon unicolor | reverse complement strand
CAGTAAGGTTGCATTTTATCCGGTAGCTCCTCCGGGTGTCTTATCTTATCTTATCTGAAGACATGTGACTTCACACGCTTCCTGCCTGTGCCTGCTCAGATGCCTCTCATTCCGCTGTTTCTCTCAGATTTGCCGCTGATTAGGGAGACACCATGTGGGAGTCACATGAACGGCGAGGATGAGGCCGGAACAACAAGGGGCCAGCCTGAGGAGAGAGCCTCTGCACCGCGGCCGCCATCAGGAGGGGGTTTGCTGCATGTGAAGGGTCCCCACCACCATCAACACCACTACAGCTACTGCATAACAAGAAGCAGCCCCCCCTCCGTCTGTTTTTGTTGTTGTTTTTTTTTATCCTGAACATATGCAATGAACAGCACCACTCAGCCCCCTGACACCTCTGACGGGGATGCGGCGGTCGGCTACGTGCTGGTGCCTTTTCTCCTCATTACCATCATTGGGATCGCCGCAGCTGTGGTGAGTGGTTTGGTTTGTTGGCAAGTCTATGCAAACTCAAAGTGTCTGCACACTGTAACAGCACGTGAAAGGCACTGTTAGGAGTGAGTGGCCTGCTTGTGTAATGTAATCTGTTTTATTTCCAACAGGTCATGTACATCCGCAAGAAAAGGAGGTGAGACTTTGCATGTTTGTGCGTTGATTCTGTGGCAAGGTGATATTTCGATAAACCCTAACGACGTCACCTCTGTTTGATCCGTCAGATCAATGTTTGATTTTCCCTACTGTGTGTTATCTCCCAGAATCGACAGGCTCCGTCATCAGCTGTTGCCAGTCTACACGTACGACCCGTCGGAGGAGCTCAACGAGGCCGAGCAAGAAATGTTGTGGAAGGAGGAGGACACGAGGGTATGATGCTCTTTTTTTTCCAGTATTTATGAGAGTTTTGTGCTCTCCTGGACTTTTTCACCTGCAAGACGGACAAGTGGTTTGTGTTGTGTTTGTTGCTTTTTGTCTCTATGTATCTCTTTTCTACTCTGTGGTTATTGATGGTTGCGCCACTCACTCGTAACACCACCACAGTTCCTCAATTGGTTAGTCACTTCCTCTGGCACACAGCAATATAGCACAGTAATAAAGTTTACTACAAGTAGTAGCAGCAGCAGTAGTAGTAGTATACTACAGATGTTGCAGAAATTCTGTTTGCAAATGCTTTGCAGGAGCACACAGTGGCAAGTTTCACTAAACAAATCTTTCAAACATGTCTAGTTCTTTAAAAAAAATCTATATTAGTGTGTGCGTGTTATCAGGAGGTTAAACCAAAAATGTCTCACCTTTGAAGCTCATGTGACAATTCTGGTGGTACAAATACAAAAGTTTAGAAGTAGGCAGAATAGAAGTAAATAGTCATGTCCAGAAAAACGTGAGAAAAATATATTATTGGGCCTGGGTCATTCCAGTTAGAAATCTTGCACTAAGTCACGAGAAACACTAGGCGGCGACATTGACCAAGTTTCTCAAAAAGTTTTACTGTGAAACTGTGAAATGGGGAGAACCCATTATATCAAGTGTTTTTTAAGGGTCAGTTCACCCAAATCACATGATGAACATTTTGTATTTTACTGTGACCCAGCTGTTCTGTTTTTATCTGCCAGGAGATTTTTAGAGAGAAGGTAAACTGAATTTCATGCAAAAACTCAAAGCAACATAAATTTCCAGAAACTGTGTCCCTATTTCTGAGGATCATCCTTTTCAAAGGTTAGCATTCACAGAAAGGTCTGAGAATGCTTTTCTAGTTCTTTTTTTTTTTTTAATTCCTTGACTGCTAAACTGAACTGTGTGCATTTTATGCCGTTAGGTTATACAAGGTTGGGCCAGAAGTTACCAACAGCGGAGACCACTTCTGACCAAAGACGTCAATGCATGATGGCAGCGAACCACGGCACTGAACAACCTCCAGCCGCAGAGATCAGTTGTTTGCGGAGTCTTGCACAAGACTTCCTCTATTTTGTTTTTCTTTGCTACCGTTTGCCGTTTTCTGATGCCAATTGTGTGTGCCTAACACACAGTACCTTAAACTTATTTATTTGAAATTATTTATTCAGACTTTTTACTTCGGTATTCAGTGACATGATTCCAGAGGTAAGAACGGTGCGCTTTATCTAAAGATACACGTTGCAGAAGGTTTACCCTGTTGTTTACATTCACAGTGTTGTTGTAGGCCACCTGTGGCAAACAGTTATGTTCCGGTGGGTTGCATCAGGCGTTTGTACTGGCAGTGACTTTTAGGGGCTGTGTTCACAGTGTGGTAAGAGTATGACTGTTCTGTACTAGATCAAAAATCTTCACTCCCGCTGTGATCGTTGTCTGGAGAGGTCGTGCTGTGTGGAGGTTGTTTGCGGTGCTTTAAAAACAAATATAGCTTCTTTGATGCATTTTAGTTTTCAAGAGTCACATTTGTTGACATGAAATGCAATACCACTTCTAAAAAAAGAGTTTTAATCAAAATCAAATTTTCAGTGATGAAAATAGAAATAGCTGTTGAAATGAAGTAAGGTACGGTTCATTTTAATTCAGTTTCACTTTGAGTCAAAGGGTTGAACACACCGCTCTTTGGATTAATTTCCTTTCTGAATTTAACGAGCTGCCCCACGATCCAGATCTTTTATGCGTTTTCTTTTTTTTTTTGGCCAAATCCTATGACTCTTATCAATGGCATGAAAAGCCAGATATTTGAGTAACACCAACCTCCACTCATCCCCAAAATGAGTTGTGACTAGTGCCCTAAATATGTCCCGTCTGCGAGGCATGGCACCAGTACAAATTTACCTCGAGTCTGCTCAGACGAATGCCATAGGTCTGACTGTATGAAGCACTCAGGAAACCTCACGCTTATTTTTTTCTTTCTTGATGAATTGTAACTTTTCCTGACCTTTATTTGCCTTGCATTTTTTGAATGTAAACCAAATACAATAGAAGCGTTGGACTCTTCTTGAAGAGGTAACATGTATTGTATTGGTTGTGAATAGAAATGTCTCGAACAGATAATGCCTAACCTTGATGTTATCGGGTATGACATCTAGAGGTGCTTCACAATAAGCTTTTACATAGATGTTTAGCATTTTTCAGAATGTCTCTACCCAAGAACTTATTCCTTGGTGCTCCCCAATCATCTTTACATCTCACACAGGTCATTTTCTGGAAACTTCTGCATTATGTAAAACACCGCTGTAGGTGTGGTCACAATTTAAATCATGACATTCATTTTGCACTGGTGAAACATTTCATCGAAGGCTTGCGCTGGAAAAGTCAAAGAACTACTGATGTAAATATGAATTTGGCAGCACAGTTAAAGTTTTGCCTTCAGACTTGTACCAGTTTGTAGCTTTGAGAGAAAATGGATGGGATGATTGAACATGTAAATAAAAGAAATACAACTTTGCCTTTGTGTTGAAATTGCCAGTTACAGCCTAATGAGCAAAGGTATGGACATGCTGTAATCACAGGATTTTTACAGCCTTTGAGAGTAAAATTCAAGACGTCCAAGCAGTTTACAGAATTGAAACAACAGCCTTGCATGTTGCTTTTTGCTAGAGTAGGTACCTTGCATTTACGCAAAAGAAAAACACACTTTTTCCCCTTTCTGCACCCATGTCAGTCAGTCTAGCTCTGGTCTTCAGGAAATAACAGGACAGTTTCATTTCTGTAGTAAAAGATTTCAGGTCTACATGAATGATCTTGGATATCGATCACCACATTATGCTGAAAATATAACTTCAACAGCTTCCAAAATTTTGTTCGAACTCTTAAATTACAACACGCGTCAAACATGTTTGAGAGTTTGGGTGGAAAAAAGTGAAGCAAAATGACAAAGAAAATTCTCTTTATTGACCATTTCTGATACAAATTGTTGTAGGGCACCATAGAAATATAGACATTGTACATTTATATACGGTGTACATTAAAAAGAATGATCCCATCCTATCGAGTTTACAGTATATAAATGAACGGATGCAAGATATTGTTGGTATGTAAAAATGACGATTTTGTCGAGGAGCAGTTGGAGGAAGATGGAGAAAGACATGAAATGACCATTGGATGCATATGGCATATGGGTGGCTGTGTGCGGTAGTGCCAAACACACTGTGGCCGACAGAACGGTTAAGTGGAAAGAGCGCCCAGTCTATCACAAACACACAAACATTTGTCCATGAAAATCTGAACCAATATTTCAGTGCACCAGAAGAGTTTTTTTTTTCTTTAAAAAGGATAAAAACACACCTGCTAATCTACCACAGTCAGCGAACACAAGTTGTCAAGCTGACAGGTCTCCCTGACTTGCTTCACACATTTTTTTAATAAACAACCTGTCTGAAAGCTCCGGTTATGAACGAGCCAAGACGTGCTGCGTACGCACACACAATCGCAAACTTGGATATCTTAAGATACCTCATTACAGTCAGGTTAAAAAAAAAAAAGAAAAAAAAAAAACATAGACTTTGTAATATTGACATCTTTCCAACTCATGCCAGAGGTTACATTTAAAAACAACAGAAAACCAGTTAAATGCAATTATATGGTAAAGTAAGCTGTTGAGTGAGGTATGAAACTCCAGGCCTTGTATCGCCTGTTTGCAGTTTTCCGGGTTTCGTAACTGAGGTTGTAGCAGCTTAGGTGTGTGGAAAAACCCAGTTAAGTGGACTGTGACCGCAGGTTCCCTGACACTTAGAAATACACATACATGTTTTTTTTTCCTGTAGCAGACAGCATACAACACACATCTTCAAAAGATTGAGAAAGTATATTACTCTACTAAGTGATGACAGAAGGACCGAGCTAGGTGAAGCAGTGAGAGCTAGATGGAATGAAAGAAAAAACAAAAACAAAACAAAGAAAAGAAACTTACAGCCCTGTTGGATAGTAGTGCCACCAACTATCCTCTGTTACAATCAAACTCCTTGTTTGACCAATTGCAATTCGCCTTGAGTGATTGAGTGAGCGCTTGGAAACTGAGGACCGCGTGAAGACAAAGATGCCAATGTAGCGGCATTTTGTAAAAAGCTCCCTGAAGAAACGACACTGATGCTCTCAGCCTAGAACTCCTGCCAACCCCTATCCTTAAAAACACACATTATGCCAAAAGAGATTTGAGTTTTATTAGAACATGAAAAGCAGCACACTCATGTTTTTTTTTTTTGTCATTTTGTTTTTTTTTTCCTTAAATGGTATGTAACCCGAAGGAACACGACAGTAAGTCAGACTATTCCGATTTTCTAACGATACATTTTACATCCTTCCCCAAACTATGCGCCGAGGACCGCGAAGGAAGTTTGACGAGCGTTAACTACATGAGGCAGGGGAGGGGGGGATAAAGGTGGTAAATGTGACTCTGCTCTACTGGTCAGAAAAGGGTGAAATCAGTTATACAGGTTAGAAATGGAGAGGAAGAAAAAAACAAACAAACATATACCATCAGTTACCTATTCTCACCCTAAAAGCTGAAGCTCAACTCCATCTATAATATGACGCAAAGTATAGGTTAACCACCTCACACAAACAGAAAACAAACCAAAAAAAACAAAACAAAACAGCAAGTATAGGTAAAATTCACCTTTGTCCAGTACAAAATATGGAGAAAAATCTATAGGCCCTACCATCTCAGATGCGGGTACAAACAGATAAGTAACATTAAGCAGAGAAAAATGTCCTACAAACCATCTTTCGGGGAAGAAAAAAACAAAAAACATCCGGGCTCCATAGAGCACTCTTTTGTCCAGTATAAAAGACTTGTGATAACATGACATGTAGAGAAAAGGGCTGTTACCTTTCATGTAATTCTTAGATCTATGCATTGAGCAAGGTCCATCGTTCTATCCAGTGCTGTTGCATGATATTTGTACTGTGTTAGCCCTCCTCTTTTTTTGGCAAAAGAGGGCTTTTGTTGTGAAAACAGTGGTCATGTGGTGGCACTGGTGTCGGAGATACAGCCCAGTTCTGGTTAACAGTAAGTCAGTATGTTGAGTGAGGTAGCATGCGTTGTGGATTACTGGTCCTCTTCCTCTTCCTCCTCAGATGATTCCTGGGACGCCTTTTCTTCCTTCTCCTGTGACAAGAGGAGAGAGGGAGAAGAGGGATGGTGTGGGGGGGGGGGAGAGAAAAGTCAGGCCTCGACTACACCCACGAGGAAAATGCCTCTCAAGTGCCATCAACATTCAGCAACAATAGCTGCCTGTGATTCATGTCTCAACGTGACTGTTTTCACTTTTCATAGTCCTGAGCACCAGCATGACAAAAAAAAAAAATGTTATTATAAATCTCTTTGATAAACCACTGCAGCATGAAGAACACCCAGGGGAAGGGTGAGCCATCTGTAGTGAAAAGTGATTCATAAGAGTGGTGAGTCACAATGAGGCATCCTGCTTTTTTTTTTTTCCTTCCTTTGCCTTTTCCTCCTCACACTCACTACAGCCCAAACATGTTCATTCATAAAAATGAGAGGGATAGTTAGGAGGGTAACTTTGGGTCATTCCATTCTGTGACTAATTCAATCCAGACTTCGTCCAGAGTACGCCCTAAACCACTCGTGCACATGACAGTATGTTACTACAAGACCGCAATTTCTTCCTGAATTAAAAGAACTTGCTTTTTTGACCTGCTGTGCGCAAGCCCGGCAACTCATTTTACAGTCGCAGAAAAAGAAAAAAGTTACCCAGCCTTTGGGTATGGAGTAAATTATCATGCAGGTTAAGATTTACCTTAATAATAAAAAACAAAAACAAAAACACAACCAGGCAGAGGCCTTCTGTGACCCAGAAGCTGTTGAACCAAAATAGCCGTGATGAGTAAAAATGACTCGTCCGAGAGGAAGGGGGCAGGCCCGGGGGAAATTAGGAAAATGCAATTTTGCTCCGTGGACAGTCATACCAATCATAATTCAATTGGAGAAGAGGGACAAATGCGAGCACTGATGTTACACTGTTTGTCTCTTACCTCCTTCTTGGGTCTTCCCCTGCGTTTCCCCCCTGCAGATGGGGCCGCTGTCGCCTTCTGTGAAAGAAAAAAAAAAAGCAGGTTTTAAAAATAAAAAAGAGAGAGCAAGCACAGGTGAGGTGGGTCAATGCACTTTTGTTGTAACCTCTGTGGCTTTGTGACCAGCTAATTTGCTCATTTAAAGCCAGGCTTTTTTTTTGGGCAGCAGGCTAAGAAAAAACTAAATAAGATCCGTGCAAAAAAAAAACAAACAAACAAACAACTGCAGTATCAACAAGCCATTTCTCCACAGAGCTCTGCCTGGAGCTGCCGGCAGGTGGCAGTAGCGCTTCTGGATTGAGACAGATGGAAAGGGGGCATTGGGTTCATTGGCTATTATCTGGAAGGCCGACAGGAACTGCACACAGGGCACTCCAGTTCGCTGGCCACCTGGTCTGAGGCTCAGAGACAGCTGGTGGAACCGAGCGGAGACACAAACCCTCTGCAGCTCGGCCCTCGCTGCTTAAACCTATATCATACATGTATGCGCGCTCTGCTCTGCTCTACCCTCCCTCCTTCCTTCCTTCTATCTCTCCCTCCCGCTCGCTCCCTTTCCCATACATAGCAGCGAAGACAGAGCGCACGGGGGAGCTGGAGGGTTGGGGCGAGGGAGAAAATCAGTTGTTGCTATGGAGACGCCAGGCAGAGAAGAACTAGGGCTGTGTGCTGGGTGGGGGCGGAGGGGTGCTTTAGTGTCAGCTTGGAAACAGTCTTGCGGCCTCTGCACCTGCACCGCACTGTGCATGACAAGCTGCAGGAAGCTGGAGGACAGGAAGTACAGAGTGAGCATCACTCAAAAAAAAAAAAAGGAAAAAAAAGTAAGGCAGTAAACCAAGGTCTTTACAATGGGAAACCCTAGCCAGGCTATTTCTGACACCAGGAGGAGGGGGGGGGCAGCTAGATTGCAGCCAACCAATATATCACAAGTAACAGTCCTTTTAAGAGGATGAGGTTAGCTACCGTTAAAATGTTCATCAGCCAAAGAGAATTGTGGGTTAGAAAGGCGGGGGGGTGGTGGTGGGAAGACAAGATGGTACCAACGAACGCTGCGTCGCCTTGCTTGGCACAAGCGCCGCTCCGTGCTCGTGTTGCTGAAATCATTACTCATCATGCAGAAAAAGAAAAAAAGTTAAAAAATACACGACAGCATTGACTTACTTTGCCCTTGCCAGTTGTCTTGTTTTTGCTGCCCTTCGGCCGTCCTCTGGGCCTCTTTGGAGTAGGGGACCCACTTGGTTCCTGACGGTCAAGACGATCGAGAAATAAAGTCAGCATTCATGTAATATATCCCAATATGAACAGGGTTATTATCTTGGACACTTGAGGAGGAGCTGGGATTTGTACAGTACACTACATGCAGACATGTGTTCACTTTTCAAGGTCAGGGTGGCAGACGTGTGCAGGCTTGACAGGTGGCTGTCAGAGCCACAGGTCGCCGCGGCCCGACGTGCAAACAAACTCGCAGCGACAAAACTTGCGTGCCGCTTCACAAAACAGGCACCGTGACTGAAAAGCACGCCGCTCAGATGCCAGAATGAAAACAAGCCACGCCGGAGGAGGAGGAGCAGAACTGTTGGTGGGAGGAGGAGGAAGAGGAGGGGGGGAAACATACGAGCAAACATTTAGGGGATTACCATCAGCTCTAGATAGTGAGATACCCCGTCAGTGCGGTTGCGGGCCACGTCATGGCGGCCGCGCCTCCTGTTGCATGTCTAGCATGTTTACAACCGCAGCCCTTGGCAACCAAGCAACTCAATACTAAAAAAGAGACGCGGCGCTGACTGACAGCTATATGAGCCACTCTGAGTTCCCACCCCGCCATGTCATCCATAGGTGTGTCACGATGAGGTGGGGGTGGGGGGTTAAAGACAGTTTAAAGGTGCTGGGTTACAACCTTGTGAGACACGCAGGAAGTTTGTTGTGAGACTTCTACATTTACATCGATTACAAACAAAAAACAAAAAGAGGGGTGAGCGGATGGTCACAGGGACTCTTGATCCACTTGGAGGGCTTTGAGCACCCCCCCATTTCCCCTCCTCCACCCACCACACCTGCTGCAATGTCCCATCTGAGCATCAAGCACAGCAGATGTTTACCTGCTTCTCTCACTCTCTCACTCTCACACTCTCTCACACACACACACACACCTCCATCCTCTTAATGCATATTCCTGCTCCGCATCAGTGATGTGCATGCAACCCCTCACCCCCCACCATGACTGACACACACACACACACACACAGGGGGCACTACTTACGTCAGAGGTCTTTACCTGGGGCTGTTTGCGGGGTCTTCCACGCCCCCTCTTCTCAGTCGCCTCCTTCTCTTTCGGCGAGACTGTCCCCTTGTCACTCATGTTGGCGTCTTTATCTCCCTAAACCTGCTGGGAATAAAAACAAATAAATAAACAAACAGACAAGTCAGTCTTGATGCAAAGACGAAACGTCATTTCACACACACACACACACACACACACACAGAGCACAGAAAATACCAGCGCTATTAAAGTCGCTGACCGCAAAAAAAAAAACACAACAACCACAGAACACACACACACACACACACCCACAGATGACCGGGCTCTAACCGCGCACCGGCAGCGCGTCTAACTCAATTAATCCGCCTTTATTTCAGCCTCTATTTCGGTCTCCTGCAAGCACCATTACGCGGCCGAAGGGATTGACACCGGACCGAGTGAAATATCAGAGAGGGAGGGGGGCTCTGCAGGCCGCAGCAATATGCAAAAATAAAATAAAATAAAAAAATTGCAAAAAAAAAAAAAAAAAGGAGGCTACCGAGCTTCCTTCCTTTTCCTTTCCTACTTCCCCGCACCGGCCGCGTTTTTAAAGAGGCCACCGATCAGGGCCTTTGCACGGAGCTTTTTATCCCCCCCTGCTCTCTCTGTGTCTCTGTCTCACAGCATGTCTGCACGCCGCGCAGAGATCCGCCGACACACACTAACACACACATGCATGCATAGATTATATACACACACATCCACAATGGCTGCTCGTTCTTTTTATATATATGTGTGTGTGTGTGTGTGTGTGTGTGTGTGTGTGTGTGTGTGTGTGTGTGCAGCCTGAGCCGAGCCTGCATGAGCATTTAAACACCACACACACACACGCAGAGAGAAAAAAAAGAAAAGAAAGGCACCGAGCGAGGTTGAGCGGGTTCGTCTCTCCTCGGCAGCCCGACAGCTCCCGGGCCGGAGCGGACACAAAGACGGCGCGCTGCCTCCTCCTCGACCGGAGCGGACACCGAGCGTGCAGCGCGGACAAGTTTCTCCGTGATGCGTTCACGCGTCTCCGTGCGCCTCCGTTTTTTTTTTTGTTTTTTTTAAAAAACGTGCTTCCCTCCCCACCACCACCATCATCCTTCCTTGCACTCACCTCTGTGTGTATGAATGTGTCGGCTCGGCTACAACCTTCTCGCTTTCTAAATTTAAGAGGAAGGAGGAGGAAAGCTTTATTTAAAAAAAAAAAAAGAAAGAAAAAAAAGAACAGGTTTCCCTTTAAGCCTGGCTGGTTGTACCCGGTTAAAAAAGCCTTTGCGCGGATCTATAGGCTACAGCTTTTATTCGTCAGACAGCGCGCACAGCCCGCCCCTTTCCCAAATCCCAGCTCATGCCGCGTTAAAAAAAAAAGAAAAAACTGTTGTGAATTGGAAAGAAAGAGGAGAGATTTAAAGAGAGAGACAAGAAGAAAAAAATGTTTTTTTTTTTATTTACCTGCAGGTTGAGAAGTTTTCCTCCGACGTCCTATAAATAGCAGAGCGCGTCTTGTCTCCTGCAGATAAGAGAGAGAGAAAGAGAGGGAAAGAAAAGGAGAGAGAGAGAAGGGAGAGGGAGAGAGAGAGAGAGGGGAGAAAAGGCGCCAGCCAGGAGCAGTTTTGGGGCAATTTAAAGAGCCGCCCTCATGGGAGCAGAAACACTGGAGGGCGGAGATATGATAAATGGGCCACCAACAGCCTCCTCCTCCTCCTCCTCCTTCACTACCTCCTACTCCTCATGGATCCTTCATATTCACTGGGTTTGATCACAAAAAGCCCCCTCCCCTTTCCTCCTCCTCCTCCCATTCTCCAAGAAAAAAGCATGTTTTAAAAAGTTGCTTTCTAAAATATATATTTATATATATATATTAAAAAAATGTTCTTGGTGAGGAGGTGAGCAGCATGTCCGGTGCTCATTTGTTCCAGCCAGCACATGCCTGAGTCTCTTCAGTGATGGTGAGTGAACTCTGACCTCCCCCAATGTAAACACGAGCTCAGAGAGGCATCTCTTGTTATTCCCCCCCACCCCCCACCCTTAAAATATTCTTCTCCTGCTGAGGTGGAGCACGATCACCCCTTCAGAGGGACTGGTCAGACCCTTTGCTGGAGTAAAAGTGGTGACCCCATGATGCCAAAGTGCCCCCCTCCCATTAAAAAAAAAAAAAAAAAAAAGTTGTTTGTAGTTTTTTGTAAGTGGATTTAAGTCAGGAAAATGCACTTTAAACATCAGAACTTTGTAGAATGTTACATTATTGGATACATTTTTTTTTCACATGGACTTCATATATTTTTTAATTTAATCTAGCACAAAACATTACATTAAATAAGATAACCATATATTTTATATCAACTATCTTCCTGTCGTGTCATGTGAATGTA